>SJYR01005210.1:9544-23142 GCA_006410655.1 Kobus ellipsiprymnus
GTGTTATTAAGGAAAAAATGTGGCATGGCTAATGTAAGACAGTTGCTCATTGTAGTCTCTTATGATCTTTGATATTTCTGTGGAGTTAGTTGTAACTTTTTTCATTTCTAATTGTATGAATTTGCATCATCTCCTTTTTTTTCTTGATGAGTCTGGCTAAAGGTTTATCAATTTTGTTTATTTTTCCAAAGAACTAGCTTTTAGTTTCATTGATCTTTGCAACTGTTTTCTTTGTCTCTATTTCATTTATTTCTGCTCTGATCTTTATGATTTTTTTCCTTCTACTAACTTTAGGTTTCGTTTGTTCTTTCTCTAGTTGTTTTAGATGTGAGTTAGGTTATTTGAGGTTTCTCTTGTTTCTTCTTTTTTTAAAAAAATTAATTTACTTTTTATAATTGCTTTACAATATTGTTTTTGTTTCTGCCATACATCAAGATGAATCAGCCATGGGTATATATATGGCCCCTCCCTCTTGGACCTCCCATTCACCTCCCACCCCATCCCACTCCTCTGGTTTGTTACAGAGCCCTGGTTTGAGTTCCCTGAGTCATACAGAAAATTCCCATTTTGCACATAGCTGTCCAGTTTTCCCAGAGCCACTTACTGAAGAGACTGTCTTTTCCCTATTGTATATTCTTGCCTCCTTTGTCATATAGGTGCCCATAGGTGTGTGGATAGAAATCTCTGGGCTTTCTATCTTGTTCCGTTGTTTTATATTTCTGTTTTTGTCCCAGTATCGTACTGTCTTGATAATCGTAGCTTTGTAGCATAGTCTGAAATCAGGAAGGTGGATTCCTTCAGCTCCATTCTTCCTTCTCAAGATTGTTTGGGTATTTGGGGTCTTTTGTGTTTCCATTTGAATTGATAAATTTTTTGTTCTAGTTCTGTGAAAAATGCCATTGGTTATTTGAAAGGCATTGCCTTGAATTTGTAGTTTATCGAATTGTGAAATTTTTTGTTCTAGTTCTGTGAAAAATGCCATTGGTTATTTGAAAGGCTTTGCCTTGAATCTATAGTTTATATTTGGTAGTAGTCATTTTCACAATATTAATTCTTCCAACCCAGAAACGTGGATTATCTCTCCATCTGTTTATGTTGTCTGTAACTGCTTTCATGAGTGTCTTATAGTTTTCTGTATACAACTCTTTTGTCTCCTTAGGTAGATTTATTCCTAGGTATTTTCTTCTTTTTGTTGCAATGATATTGATTCCTTAATTCCTCTTTATGATTTCTTTTGTTAGTATATAAGAATGGAAGTGATTTCTGTGTATTTATTTTGTATCCTGTGACTTTACTAAATTCACTGATTAGCTCTAAATTCTCTGGTAGTATCATTAGGGTGTTCTATGTATTGTTTCATGTCATCTGCAAACAACTGAGAGTTTTATTTCTTCTTTTCCAATCTAAAATCTTTTCATTACTTTTTCTTCTCTGATTGCCACAGCTAGCCTCTCCAAAACTATGTTGAATAATAGTAGGAAGAGTGGGTGCCTTTATCTTCTTCCTGATTTTAGAGGGAATGCTTTCACTTTTTCACCATTGAGAAAAATGTTTGCTCTGGGTTTGTTATATAGGGCCTTTATTATGTTGAGGTAGGTTCCTTCTGTGGCAATTTTTTGAGGAGTTTTCATCATAAATGGGTGCTGAATTTTGTCTAAAGCTTTTTCTGCATCTGTTGAGAAAATCATATGGTTTTTATCTTTTAATTTCTTAATATGGTGTATCACAGTGATTCAGTTTAGTCACTCAGTCGTGTCCGACTCTTTGAGACTTCATGGACTGCAGCACGCCAGGCTTCCCTGTCCATCACCAACTCCCGGAGTCTACTCAAACTCACGTCCATCACATCAGTAATGCCATCTAACTGTCTCATCCTCTGTCATCCCCTTCTCCTTCTGCCTTCTATCTTTCCCAGTATCAGGGTCTTTTCCAATGAGTTGGTTCTTTGCACCAGGTGGCCAAAGTATTGTAGTTTCAGCTTCACCATCAGTCCTTCCAATGAATATTCAGGACTGATGTCCTTTAGGATTGACTGGTTGAATTTTCTTGCAGTCCAAGGGACTCTGAAGAGTCTCCTCCAACACTACAGTTCAAAATCATCAATTCTTTGGCACTCAGCTTTCTTTATAGTCCAACTCTCACATCCATATATGACTACTGGAAAAGCCATAGCTTTGACTAGATGGACCTTTGTTGGTAAAGTAATGTCTCTGCTCTTCAATATGCTATCTAGGTTGGTCATAGCTTTTCTTCCAAGGAAACATTGATTGATTTGTTTATATTGCAGAGTCCTTTTATCCCAGGGGTAAACATGACTTAATCATGATATATGGTCTTTTTAATGTGCTGTTGGATTTTGTTCACTAGAATTTTGTTGAGGATTATTGTATACGTGTTCATAAGAGATACTGGCTTGTAATTTTCCTTTTTGTGTAATGTCTTTGGCTTTGGTATTAGGGTGACAGTGGCCTTGTAGAATGAGTTTGGACATATTTCTTCATCTGCAACTTTTTGAAAGAGTTTCAGAAGAATAGGCATTAGCTCTCTAAAATTCAGCTGTGAAGCCATCTGGCCGTGGGCTTTTGTATTTTGGGAGATTTTTTATCACAATTTTTATTCCATTGCTTGTATTTGGCTTGTTCATGATTTCTATTTTTTCCTGGTTCAGTCATGGAAGGTTGAATTTTTCTAGGAATCTGTCCATTTTTTCCCAGGTTGTCTATTTTGCATTTAGTTGCTCATGATAGTCTTTTATGATTCTTTGTATTTCTGCATTGTGTGTTGTACCTGTCTCTTATACACATCTAGTAATAGGCAATGGTACAGAGACACTGTATAAACCACGGTCATATCCTGTGGAGTCGTGTAGGCCATTGTAAACTTCTTGGCTTCTATTTTGAATTAGACGTGAGTGGGTAGCTTTGATCAGAGGAATGACATGATCCGATAACTTTTATGGGATCTCTTTATCAAGAAAAGAAGAGAGAAGGGTATAAGGATTTTGTTCATTTGATTCTTCTCCCAATTTTTCTTGATGAGTCTGGCTAATGGTTTGTCAATTTTATCTTCTCAAAGAATCAGCTTTTAGTTTTATTAATCTTTACTATTGTTTCATTTCTTTTTCATTTATTACTGATCTGATCTTCATGATTTCTTTCTTCCTACCAACTTTGGATTTTTTTGTTGTTGTTGTCGTTGTTGGTTTTTTTCCCAGTTGTTTTAAATGTAAAGGTAGGTTGTCTATTCGATGTTATTCTTGTTTCTTGAGGTAGGATTGTCTTGCTATAAATGTCCCTCTTAGAACTGCTTTTGTTGCATCTTAAAGGTTTTGGGTCATCCTGTTTTTGTTGTCATTTGTTTCTAGAAATGTTTTCCAATTCCTTTTTTATTTTTTCAGTATCCTGTTTATTATTTAGAAACATTGTTTAATCTCCCATGTGACTGTTTTTAAGAGGTTTTTTTTTTTTTATTTTTTCCCTGTAATTGATACCTAGTCTCAGCATCATGGTCAGAAAAGATGCTTGAGACGATTTCAATTTTCTTAAATTGACTGAGGCTTAATTTGTGGCCCCAAATGTGGTCTGTCTTGGAGAATGTTCCATGTACACTTGTAAAGAAGGCATATTCATCTGCATTTGGATGGAATGTCATGAAGATATCAATTAGATCCATTTGCTCTAATGTGTCATTTAAGGCTTACGCTTTCTTATTAATTTTGTTTTGATGATCTGTCCATTCGTGTAAGCGAGGTGTTAATATCTGCTAATATTATTGTGTTGCTCTCAATTTTCCCCTTTATGTGTGTTAATTTTTGCTTTATGTATTAAGGTGCTTGTATGTAGGATACATAAATAATTAAATAAATAAATAAACAATTGTTATGTCTTCTTCTTGGATCTCTTGATCATTGTGTACCATCTGTCTTTGTTTCTTACAAGATGTGTATAAGAGACAGCATATTTTCACCTGCTGATAAAACATTCAGCTCTGTGAGGGAAAAGGTGTTTGTTCTGAAAGAATTTACAGCCTGTCTTGTTTTGGAAGGCTTTGATGGGAATACCAGACCACGTGACCTGCCTCTTGAGAAATCTGTATGCAGGTCAGGAAGCAACAGTTAGAACTGGACATGGAACAAATTGTTTCTTACAATATTCTTTATTTTAAGATCTACTCTGATATGAGAATTTCCACTCTGGCTTCTTTTTGATTTCCATTTAGTTGGAATTTCTTTTTTCATCCTTTTACTTTCAGTCTGTCTGTGTCTCTTGTCTGAAGTGGGTCTCTTGTAGACAGCATATATATGAGTCTTGTTTTTGTATCCATTCAACCAGTCTGTGTCTTTTGGTAAGACTTTAATCCATTTACATTTAAAGTAATTATATTAGTATTGGCATCTTCTTAATTATTTTGTTTTTGTAGGTCTTTTCCTTCTCTTGTCCCTTTCACATTTGTTGCAAAGCTCATTTATTGTTGCTAAATACTCTTAATTTTTGCTTGTCTGTAAAGCTTTTGATTTCTCCATTGATTTTGAATAAGATCCCTGGCGAGTAATCTTGGTTGTAGATTTTCCCCTTTCAGTATGTTAAATATATCCTGCCATTCCCTACTGGCCTGCAGAGTTTATGCTGAAAGATCAGCTGTTAAGTGTGTGGGGTTTCCCTTGTATGTTATTTGTTGCTTTTCCCTTGCTGCATTTGATATACTCACTTTGTATTTAATCTTTTAAGTTTTATTAGCATGTGTCTCAGCATGTTTCTCCTTAGTTTTATCCTGTATGGGATGCTCTGTGCTTCTTGGGCTTGAATGACTCTTTCCTTTCCCATGTTGGGGAAATTTTCAAAGATAATCTCTTCAAAAATTTTCTCAAACCCTTTCTTTTTCTCTTCTTCTTCTGGGATCTCTATATTTCATATATTGGTGTGTTTAGTATTGTTCCATAGATCTCTGAGTCTGTCTTCAATTCTTTTCATTCATTTTCCTTTATTCGCTCTTCAGCAATTATTTCCACCATTCTATCTTCCAGTTCACTTATCTGCTCTTCTGCATCAGTTATTCTGCTGTTGATTCCTTCTAGAGTATTTTTAACTTTTAGTAATTGTGTTGTTTGTCTCTATTTATTCTTTCTTTTTTCTAGATTCTTGTTAAATGTCTTAATTGATACTCCATTCTATTTTCAAAGTTTTGGATCATTTTTTACTATCATTATTCTGAATTATTTTTCACATAGTTTGCCTATTTCCTCTTCTTCATAAGATCTTGTGAATTTCTACCTTGTTTAATTTTTCTTTTGTGTAATATTTATTTAATATTTCTCTGTCTTTTCATTTTTTTTCCCAAATAACTGTGTTTGAAGTCTTCTTTTTCTAGGCTTTATGGTCATATGTCTTCATCTTTTCAGTTTCTGCTCTCAGTGGGTAAAGTTGGTCCAGTGGTTTGTGTAGGCTTCTTGTTGGGAGTGATTTGTGCCTGCATTCTGGTGGAAGGAGGTTGTTTTTTTTTTTTTTTTTTCCTCTCTGTTGGGCAGGGTTCTATCAGGTGGTTGGTTTTAGGGTGTTTGTTAGTATACTGTCTGCTGATGATTATGTTTATGTTTTTGTTTTGCTTGTTGTTTGGGTGAGGTGTCCTGCACTGGATGCTGCTAGCAGTTGGTGATGCCAGGTCTTGAATATAGGTGGAGACTTTTGTGGGAGTACTCACTAATTAATACTCCCTGGGGTTAGAAGTTCTCTGGCAGTCTAGGGCCCTGAACTCAATGCTCCCACTTCAAAGGCTCAGGTCATATCTCTTTCAGGGGACTGAGATTCCACAAATTGTTATAGAATTAAAGTGGATTAAACAGACACACAACACACATAAACAAAATGAGAAGAAGCAAAAGATGAACCAAAGCAAATGGTAAGTTTAAAATCAAATACTAACAAAAACAGTGGAATACACTAGCACACGTGTTGTGTTGCACTTAGTTTCTCAGTCGTGTCTGATGCTTTGTGACCTGATGGCATGTAGCCTGCCAGGCTCCTTTGTCCATGGGGATTCTTCAGGCCAGAATACTGGAGTGGGTAGCCTTTCTCTTCTCTAGGGGATCTTCCCAAACCAGGGAGCAAACTGAGGTCTACCACATTGTAAGTGGATTCTTTACCTTTTGAGCCACCAAGGAAGCCAAAGAATACAGGAGTGGGTAGCCTATCCTTTCTCCAGGGATCTTTCCTGACCCTGGAATTGAACCGGGGTCTTGTGCATTACAGGCAGATTCTGTGCCAACTGACACACACATACACACAAACAAACAAAACCACAGCATTCCAAAGAAAAGAAAGTACAAGAATGTGACTTGAGAAGCAAAGGGAACCAAAAATTATATCAACCAATTAAAAACAGAACTAACTAAAATGTAAACCAGGAAACAAAACAAAAAATGGAGTGCCAACTGCGGAATTAAGCAAAGAAAACAAACTAACATGTTGAAAAAGAGAAATAGAAGAAAAGAAAAGTAAAAGAATCTAGAAAAGCAAAGTTAAATAGAAGTGTATAAAAAAAGATTTATATATATTAAAGAATAACTATAGCAGGAAAAGAATAACAAGAAAAACAATAAAAAACAAAACAAAGGAAAAACTCCACAGAACTGCAAAAGACCAACATAGAGGTAGCAGTATATAAAGGAAGTAAAAAGATTGGTTAAAAAAATAAAATTCCAAAAGATTAAATAGTTAATAGTAATAATGAAATTAACAACCTCAGCAACAGAGGAAAAAATAATAATAATAACACAGAGCCAACTACAGAACAAATAAAAAAGAATGATAATATATGTTTTTCTCAGATTTCAGCTGTCAACATCGTTTCCCTCATTGTGAGTCACAGTCCATCTTTGCCTCCCTAGGATGCCTTCCAATACTGGGCTGGTCTCCTGAGCTGCTGTGGGGACAGCTCAGACTCTAATCTGGCCCTTTTCCTGCATATTGTTGCCTCCAATGTCCACAGCTGCCAGAGCTAGTGTGTTTTCTTTTGTGGGAGCTCTCATTGTCCTTTTATATATTCCATAGATACAGAGTCTGCCTAGTTTCTCGTGTGGATTTAACCTGTAGCTTGTACAACTTGTGGGAAGGTTTTCGATCCTCTTCCTCAGCTACACTGCCCCTGGGGTTCAAATGTGGTTTTATTTCCACCTTTGCATGTGGGTCGTCCACAGGAGTTAGCTCTTGAAGCTGCCCTGGAGGACTTGGTCTGCCCCGATGAGGACTGCATGTGGAGATGGTGCAGCTGCTTAGATCACAGGGACCCTGGTAACACCAGATATACAGGAGATATGGTGCTCTTAGGGTTTTTTTTTCCTAGCCTCTGGCAAGTCTCACCCAGTGAAGACTGAGCATGGAAGTGGTGCATTTGCTTCTATTGCAGGGACCCTGGGTGGCACCAAGTATGTAGGGATGGTGGCTGTCTCAGCCACAGAAGCTATGTTGCTGTTACAGTCTTTTTCTAGCCTCTGGCAGTTGGCATTCAAAAGGCCTTTATGGATGGTGTTTTTCTGTTACCTGGCATGTCAGGCACTTAAAGGGCCTGCCTGGCTCAGGTCCTTTTCTGTTCCTTGGAGCATCAGGCAATTAATGCCCCCCTTCTCCAGCTCGGGAACTTCTCTATTGCTCAGCATGTTAGACACTTGAAGGGCCACCCTCTCTGGGGTCTTTCTCTATTGGTCAGTGCTGGCACGTGGGGTGATAGAGGCTACAGTGATGGCTCCACCCCCTGTGCAAGATTCAGCATTATTGCCTTATGTCTATGGCTGCTCTGATTTCTTCCAACTCATTCTCCACCATGATCTCCTCCCTCACGTCCCCTAGGGCCTTCTTCCCAAAGTAAACAACAGCCCTCACCCTGGGATTGCTCTCCAATTCCTATGCTCGAGCTCCCAGCCCCTGCATATTCCAGGGTATTTACATCCCTGTCCAGGGTTCATAGAGCTTTGGCAAGGATTGTGTGTGTGGTTTTCATTCCATTCAGACTGTCACATATCAGCTGATGCACTCTTCAGCAGCTTCAAATGCTTCTCCAGGTTCCCAGACAATTGCCCCAATGTGGGGATCTGACCCCTGATTCAATTTCCCCACCCCCTGGGTGCAGGTTGAGTCCTGATTAGCTCACTCTCCTCTTTTTAATCTGTTTCCTTTGTCCTACTGAATTTTTCATGGATCTATATATTCCTTTCAAGTGGACAGGGACTGCTGCCCACTTGCAGCTGGTATTCTGTGAGATCGTCTGTGTCTGAAGATGTATTCCTAATGCATATGTGGAGAGAGATCTGCATCCACCTACTCTTCCACCATCTTGTCCTCTCTCCTTTTCTTGTTTTGTGAGATAAGATTGTAATGCTACAAACTTCCCTCTTAGAAGTGTTTTTTGTAGATTACCATGTCCATGGATTGGAAGAACCAATACCATCAAAATGACTATACTACCCAAGGCAACCTACAGAGACAATGAAATCCATATCAAATTACCAATGGCATTTTTCATAGGGCTAGAACAAAACACCTAAAAATTTGTATGGAGACACAAATGACCTGGTGTAGCCAAAGCAATCTTGAGAAAGAAAACAGAGCTGGAGGAATGAGGCTCCCTGACTTTACACTGTACTACAGATCTACAGTCATCAAAACAATGTGTTACTGTAAAAAATAGAAAAATAGATCAATGGAACAAGACAGAAAACTCAGAAATAAGCCCATGTACCTATGATCAATTCATCTATGACAAAGAAGGCATGACTATACAATGTTGGAAAGATTGTTTTAACAAATGGTGCTTGGAAAACTGGACAACTACTTGTAAAAAATTAGATTATTGTTTAATTCCATACAAACAAAAAAAGCTTGAAATAGATTAAAGACTTAAATATGAGCCCAGACACTGTAAAACTCCTAGAGGAAAACATAGGCAGAACACTCTGTAATATGAATCACAGCAATATATTTTTCAATCCATTTTGCAGAAAATGGAAATAAAAAAACAAAAAAATGGGACCTACTTAATCTCAAAAGCTTTTGCACAGCAAAAGAAACAATAAAAAAAAAAAAAAGACAACCCACAGATTGGGAGAGAATATTTGCAAATGATGTGAGTGACCAATAAAGGATTGGTCTCCAAAATTTACAGACATCTTATGATGCTTAACAGCATCAAAACAAACAACCCTCTTAAAAAATGGGCAGAAGACCTAAATAGACATTTCTGCAAAGAAGACCTCCAGATGGCCAGTAGGCACATGAAAAGATGTTCAACATTGCTAATTATTAGAGAAATGCAAATCAAAACTACAATGGGCTATCACTTCACAGCAGGCAGAATGGCTATCATCAGAAAATCTACAGTAAATGCTGGAAAGGGTGTGAAGAGAAGAGGACCCCTTTAATTTGTTGATGGGAATGTAAATTGGTATAGCCACTCTGAAGAACAGATTGGAAATTCCTTAAAAAACTAAAAATAGAGCCACCATGTGACCCTGAAACTCCACCCCTGAGCATATATCTGGAAAATAACATGATACAGATAAATGCACCCTCAGTGTTCATTGCAACACTGTTTACAGTAACCATGACATGGTAGCAATCTAAATGTCCATTGACAGAGGAATGGGTAAAGAAGATGTGGTGCATCCAGTTCAGTTCAGTTGCTCAGTTGTGTCCAACTCTTTGCGACCCCATGAATCGCAGCACACCAGGCCTCCCTGTCCATTACCAACTCCTAGAGTTCACTCAATCTCATGTCTATCGAGTCAGTGATGCCATCCAGCCATCTCATCCTCTGTCATCCTCTTCTCCTCCTGCCCCCATTCCATGCATCCAGTTCAGTTCAGTTGCTCAGTTGTGTCCAACTCTTTGCGACCCCATGAATCGCAGCACACCAGGCCTCCCTGTCCATTACCAACTCCCAGAGTTCACTCAAACTCATGTCTATCGAGTCAGTGATGCCATCCAGCCATCTCATCCTCTGTCATCCTCTTCTCCTCCTGCCCCCATTCCTCCCAGCATCAAAGTCTTTTCCAGTGAGTCAACTCTTCGCATGAGGTGTCCTTTGTTGTGCAGAAGCTCTTAATTAGCTTACATGCAGAGTACATCACATGAAATGCCAGCCTGGATGAAGCCCAAGCTGGAATCAAGATTGCCGGGAGAAATATCAATAACTTCAGATATGCAGATGACAACATGCCTATGGCAGAATGCGAAGAACTAAAGAGCTTCTTGATGAAAGTGAAAGAGGAGAGTGAAAAAGTTTGCTTAAAACTTAACATTCAGAAAACTAAGATCATGGCAACTGATCCCATCATTTCATGGCAAATAGATGGGGAAACAATGGAAACAGTGACAGATTTTTTTGAGGTGGGAGGCTCCAAAATTACTGCAAAGGGTGACTGCAGTGTGAAATTAAAGGACGCTTGCTCATTGGAAGAAAAGCTAAGACAAACCTAGATAGCATATTAAAAAACAGAGACATTACTTTGCCAAAAATGTCCATTTAATAAAATCTGTAATTTTTCCAGTAGTCATGTATGGATGTGAGAGTTAAACTGTAAAGAAAGCTGAGCACTGAAGAATTGTTGCCTTTGAACTGTGGTGTTGGAGAAGACTCTTGAGAGTCCCTTGGACAGCAAGGAGATCCAACCAGTCCATCCTGATGGAAATCAGTCCTGAATATTTATTGGAAGGACTGACGCTGAAGTTGAAACTCCAATATTTTGTCCACCTGATGCAAAGAACTGACTCATTAGAAAAGACCCTGATGTTGTGAAAGATTGAAGATAGGAGGAGAAGGGGGCCACAGAGGATGAAATAGTGGATCATTGACTCAATGGACAGGAGTTTGAGCAAGCTCCAGGAGTTGGTGAGGGACAGGGAAGCCTGGCATGCTGAAGTCCATGGGGTCTCAAAGAGTCAGACAGGATTGAGCAACTTAATTGAACTGATTACTACAATAAGTTTAGTGAATATCCATAATCTCATATGGAATCAAAATTAATGAAATAGAAAAAAAAATGATTTCTCTGAGAAGAGAACTCTTAGAGTTTAATGTCTTAGCAACTTTCATATATACTATATAGCTGTGTTATTCATATTTCTTAGTTGTATTACGTTATGTTCCTAGTACTCATTTATCTTACAACTGGAAGTTTCTACTTTTTGACTGCTGCTGCTGCTAAGTCACTTCAGTCGTGTCTGATTCTCTGCGACCCCATAGACAGCAGCCCACCAGGCTCCCCCGTCCCTGGGATTCTCAAGGCAAGAACACTGGAGTGGGTTGCCGTTTCCTTCTCCAATGCACGAAAGTGAAAATTTAAAGTAATGTCACTCAGCGATGTCCGACCCTCAGTGACCCAATGGACTGCAGCCTTCCAGGCTCCTCCATCCATGGGATTTTTCCAGGCAAGAGTACTGGAGTGGGGTGCCATTGCCTTCTCTGACTTTTTGACTACCTTTATCCATTTCTTCCCCCTTCCAAGCTCTGCCTCTGGTAAACACAGATCTGATCTCATTTTCATTGTTAGTTTGTTTAGAAGTATAATTGACCTATGACGCTATGTTAGTTCCTAGTATGCAGCACAGTAATTCAATATTTCTGTATGTTTCAAAATGATCACCATGATAAGTCTAGATACCCTCTATCACTGTACAAAGATATTACATAATAATTGACTATATTCCCCACACTGCATTTTTCATACCCTTAATTCATTTATTTTGTAACTGAATTTTCCTACCTCTTGATCTCCCACACCTATTTCTCTCCTCCCCAGCTTTCCCTCCTCTCTGCCTCTTTGTTCTCTTTATCTGTGACTTTATTTCTCTTTCATTATGTTTGTTCATTTGTTTTTTAGATTGATATTTAGATGAAATCATATATTATTTGAGTTTTTCTGTCTGACATTTCATTTAGCACAATACCTTCTAGGTTCATTCATGTTGTTACATATGGCAAGATTGCATTTTTTCTTATGGCTGAGTACTATTCCAGTGTGTATATATGTCATATCATTTTTATCCACTCATCTATTGATGGACACTTAGGTTGTTTCCATTTCCTGACAATTATAAATAATGCTTCATTGAGTATGGGGGGGCGTATATCTTTTCAAATTAGTGTCTTTATTTTCTTTAGCTAAGTATCCAAGAATGCAATTGCTGGATTATATGTGCTGTGCTGTGCTGTGCTGTGCTTAGTCTCTTAGTTGTGTCCAACTCTTTGTGCTTCCAGGCTCCTCTGTCCATGTAATTCTCCAGGCAAGAATACTGGAGTGGATTGCCATGCCTTCCTCCAGAGGATCTTCCCAACTCAGGGATCGAACCCAGGTCTCCTGCATTGCAGGCGTATTCTTTACTGTCTGAGTTACCAGGGAAGTCATGGTAGTTCTATTTTTAATATTTTAAGAATCTCACAATTATTTTGAGTAGTGACAGCACCAATTTATATTCCCAAAGTTATTTGCATGAGATTTTCCTTTCTGCACATCCTTGCCAATACTTGTTATTTGTGGTCTTTTTGGATAATAACCATTCTAACAGGTGTGAGGTGATATTGGTTTTAATTTCCCTGATGATTAGTGATGTTGAACATCTTTTCATGTGCCTGTCTATATATATGTTTCTTCTTGGAAAAAATTGTCTACTCTGGTCATCTGCTGATTTGTAATCAGCTTTTCTTTTTTTGATGTTGAGGTGTTTCAGTTTATTGTGTATTTTATATATTAATACTTTACTGGCTATACTGTTTGTAATCTCCCATTAAGTAGGCAGATTTTCATTTTGTTTAGTTTCCTTCACTGTGCAAGAAGTTTTTTAGTTTAACTTAGTCCCATTTGTTTGTTTTTGCTTTTCTTTCCCTTGCCTGAAGAGACATATCCAAAAAATTCTGCTAAGACTGATGTCAAAGAGCATATTGCCTATACTTTCTCATAGAAGTTTTATGGTTTCAAGTCTTACATTTAAGCCTTTAATCCATTTTGAGTTTATTTTTGTATATGATGTGAGAAAATAGTTTGGTTTCCTTCTTTTGCATGTAGCTGTACAGTTTTACCAGCACCATTTATTGAAGAGGCTTTCTTTTCCCCCATTGTATATTATTGCCTTTTTATCATAGGTTAATAGACCATTTAATGTGTTCCTTTCTGGTCTCTCAGTTTGGTTCCAAAAATCAATCTGTCTGCTTTTGCACTGGTACCATACTGTTTTGATTACTGTAGCTTTATAGTATAGTTTGAAATCAGAGGTTTTGGTACCTCCAGCTTCTTCTTTCTCAATATTGTTTTGGCTATTTGAGTTCTTTTGTTTCCATAGAAATTATAGAATTATTTGTTTTAGTTCTGTGAAAAATAACATTAATATTTTGGTAGGGACTGTACTGAGTATGTAGATCACCTTAGATAGTATCTTCATTTCAACAATACTAATTCTTCCAATCTGTGGACACAGTGTATCTTTCCATCTGTTTTGTCATCTTCAATTTCTTTTATCAGTGTCATAGTTTTCTGAGCACTAGTCTTTTATCTTACTTAGGTTTATTAGATATTTTATTTTATTTTTTGATGTGATGGTAAATGGGATTGCTTT
>SJYR01005211.1:1494-24172 GCA_006410655.1 Kobus ellipsiprymnus
TTTTTTTTTTTTTTGGCTGTGAGGCATGTGGCATGTGGGACCTTAGCTCTTGGACCACCCCCTGCATTGGAAGGCAAAGTTTTAACCACTAGACCGCCAGGGAGTTCCCAGGTTTATATTTCATGAGCCTGTCAATATGAAAAGTTTTCACTCCAAACTCTAAAGAAGAGACACCTAATTGTCCCTGAAATGTTCTATTTGGTTTTGGAGAATGGAGGAGATAATGTTGTAGGAAAAAATGGTACTTCTGAGAACCACTACTGTGGATCAAGGTCAGTTTAGGGAAAGGATCATCACCATTGAGTCTCACAGAGGGACTCTGGTAGAAAATACTGGAATCAGGTGTCAAGTTCTTGGGAGACAGTGTCTAGTCTGGGAAAGACACTCACTATGAGAGCCTTCTTAGACGAGGCCTTCACACTTTGCATGGGCCTCCTGTATGGTGGAGTCTGTTTGGCCTGTACTTTCTCCTTCTGCTAAAAAGTTAACACACAAAGATGGAAACCAGGGGGCTGCACTGGTGCTGGGGGATAGGCCCTGTTGGCCAGAGTCAGTGTCCTAAAGTAGATATATAAATGTGGCAAGCAGATTCCCTAGCCTGGTGGTTTGGAATTGAAAGAGTGTCACATGAAGACGGGGCTTCCCAGCTGGCTCAGTGGTAGAGAATACCTCCCAATGCAGGAGACTCAGGTGACCCAGGTTCAGTCCCTGGGGTGGGAAGATCCCTTGGAAGAGGAAATAGCAATCCACTCTAGTCTTCTTGCCTGGGAAATCCCATGGACAGAGGAGCCTGGCGGGCTACAGACCAGGGGTCCCAAGAGCTGGTTAGAGTTGAGCAACTGAGCAAGCACGCATGCATGAACACAGAGACTGAATTTGATGAATGTGAGTGTTAGTTGAAATTTCCAAGAGTCCTGACAAGTTCATCACCACTTAGAACAGCCCTCGGTCCTACACTTTCAGCTCACAGTGTTAAAAAAGAAAAAGCATCGTTGAACACACTGAAACAATGAACACGAACAGGCTAGTGTAGGAAGGAAGGTTCTCAACTTTGTGGATCAGGCCCCAGGAGAGATGCCAAAGCAGAGGGCAGGCTCTGAATTTACACCCCTGCAGCCTGTTTTTTTTAATCAGAGTCACGTGGGCTGCAGACTTGGGCCAAGCCTTTAAATTCAAAGCAAGCTGGAGGGGTTGGGTTGGAGGCTTGGCGTGACCTCAGGCTGTGTAAGGTGGCGGGCCTGTTGCCAGCCATGCGGAGGTTGAGAGTTGTCTCATTCCTGGACACAATCAGCTTGCTGCAGGTCTCTGAAGTGATCAAGATAAATGCTCATCGCCCCGTCTGAATTGGCCGGCCCCTCCTGACACCTTTCCACCTTGGCAGTTCTGTGCAAAACCCCTTTCAGCTCTCCCTCAGCCTTGAATCTTGGCTACTCCAGCATGACACTACATAGCCTNCAATCAAGATAAATGCTCGTCGCGTCTGAACTGGCCGGCCCCTCCTGACACCTTTCCACCTTGGCAGTTCTGTGCGAAACCCATTTCAGCTCTCCCTCAGCCTTGAATCTTGGCTACTCCAGCATGACACCACACAGCCTTTCTTGGTTCCTTAAATTCACCTTATTCGGGCCAGACCGTTCAGGTCTGATATGCCTGTGTCCCTTTGAGCACCTGTTTGCAGAATAGCAGAGCGAGGTATTGAGTGCTTTCGGTTTAGCGTCCTTCACTCTGAGGACCTCCATGTTGCTAAATGAAAATGACAAACAGATCCAGGGGAGTTGTGCTGACTACATGGCCCTGGAGGCTCCCACTTCAAGCTCCAGGAAACCCACATTTCTCCCCCTGAACTCTGGTGGGAATCCCAAGGGCGTATATTAGCCATGGTGCCCCTACTGTTATCCTGTCCCCTCTCCCCAGACACAGGGGGCTTTGAGAGCTGGGGTTAACCGCGTGGGCCTTGCTTCTGGAACAAATCTTGGCAGAGGAGGAGCCGGTGTTCAGGTACTGACTGCCTGCTTGTCTCTTGCTTTCTCTCCCTTCGTACTGGAACAAGGTTGCTGAGCGTGCTCAGCTGTGGAGCTGAGAGCAGGGTGGGGTGAGGCGGGCAGGCAGGTGTGTCTCAAGGGTGAGGAGAATGTCAGGTTGCAGCTTAGGCCCGTGTGCAACCTGCTTTGGCAGTCCAGGCGAGGGTTGGACTGAGAATTTCCAGACAGAGCATTTCAGAAGGGAGTGTGTTTATTAAGAGCAAAGAGCAGAGACAGTGTGGGCGCTGTGAGCACAGCGGGTCGACCTCCTGGCAGGCCAGGGAAAATCGATGCTTTTGGTGGGTTAGTAGGTCAATGTTGAAAGCCTCAAGATGAAGAAAATTCCTGCTGGAATGTTGCCATTAGGTGATTGGTTAGGGCACTATAGAGTGACTACTGGGGTAGACATCTTTGCCTATTATGGGGTCAGGAAGCCTACTGGTGGTACTGGGGGGCTTTTGGCACCAGTTACAAAGGGGCTCAGTCAGCTTCAGAGGTGACCTTGGTTCCAGTCTCTGCTTCAGTGGCCTTGGTGCAAGGCCTCCCACCCTGTGGCCTTGGGGAGGACTCCACAGGGGCTGTTATAAGAGGCACATGTGAAGGTTACAGTAGATAAAAGGGTTCAAGGGCACCGGTGGTGCTGAGGAGGTGAACTAACGGTAGTGACCCTGTTTCCAGAAGCCTGTGTCTGAGGAAATGGAACTTCTGCATCTTCTCACATCAGGGCCTGGGCACACAGGCATGGAAGCCATACTCACTTGAACGAACGAAGCAGAAGCATTGGATGGCATTTACACAGCCTGGGAACTTTTTCTACAAAGAGGCAACTGGGAACCTTGGTATGGCAGAGGGTACCCTAGAGGAACTCAATGTGAGAAATCCACTCTTTATATTTTCTGTGTTCTCATGCAGCAAAGAGAAAAGGAATTAAAAGTTAATGGGATGGGTTGCTTTCCTGGGTATCACAGGTCTCCCTGCTTCCTCCCTTGTCCTCTGTGATCCAAGCTGCATGGAGGAACTTGTGTTTTTCACAGCATAAACTCAGACCCTGTTATCCCCTTTTTTCAAAGCCTCTCAGACCTCCTAGGATAAAAATCCTGAATAAAAAGGGAACATTTAAGTAATAGAGGTTCTACAGCTTACTTTATTCCTGGTGCCTCTTTTAAAACTCAGAACAGTTCTCTGATGGAAAGATTTTTTTTAATCCCCATTTTATATCTGTGTGCACTGAGGTTAAAAAGATTTTTTTTTTAAAAAAAAGCAAGTTGACCGGTATCTCCCAAGCAGCCAATCTGCCATGGAAACCCACGTTTGCATGATTCTGAAGCCCAATTTCTATCTTCTTCTCTGTTGAGTATTAATATTAACCAAACCCGCCAAAGACAGTGGAGGAAAACTGAACATTATCTTACGAGAATTTTCTTTATCCAACTGGATCATCATCCCTCAACCATCTGGTGACCAAGTATTGTCCGTGGCTGTTTTTTTCAAGGAATCTTAGAACCTGTGGCCTGTCTTTCAGGAAGTGACCCCACGGTGGAGAGGAGAAGGTTGTCATTTGCACAGTGTCCTCAGAATGCAAGCTTTATGCCTGGGATGTGCACACGGCGAATCTGGCCAATGAGCTGCACAGTTAATGCTTGTCTGTGTCCATCCTGTTAAATCGCAAGAAACACGTGGTGGGAGGAGAATGATACTCAGAACTGGTAACAGAAACAAGATTTCAAATCATGTGTTCTAACAGGTAGCCTGTGACCTTTTCATTTAGACTCTAGAAGCTGAATTCAATTCGGAAAAACTTTTTGTTTTATGTTAGAGTATAACTGATTAACAATGTTGTGATGGTTTTAGGTAGACAGCAAAGGGACTCAACTACATGTATACATGTATCCATTCTCCCCCAGACTCCCTTCCCATCCAGGCTGCCAGGTAATATTGAACAGAGTTCCCTGTGCTGTACAGTAGGTCCTTCCTGGTTTTTGGTTTTTTGGTTTTTCTTTTTCCGGCTATGCTGGGTCTTCGTTGCTGTGTGGCTTTTTCTCTAGTTGCGGTGAGTGGGGGCTGCTCTCCAGTTGTACACGGGCTTCCCATTGTGTGGCTTTTCTTGTTGCAAGAGCACAGACTCTAAGGTGCAGGCTTCAGAAATTGCAGCACGTGGGCTCAGTAGTTGGGGCTCCCAGGCTATAGCAGAGACGCGATAGTTGTGGTGCACGGGCTTCATTGCTCCACAGCATGTGGGATCTTCCTGGATCAGGGAGTGAACCCATGTCTCCTGCATTGGCAGGTGGATTCTTTACCACTGAGCCACCAAGGAAGCCCAGTTATCTATTTTAAATGTAGCAGTATGTACATGTCGATCTCAAACTCACTAACTTTCACTTCCCCTCATCCTTTCTCCAGCAACCAGAAGTTCATCTCTGAGTCTGTGAGCCTGTTTCTCTTTTGTGAATAAGTTCCTTTGTATCATTTCTTTTTACATTCTGCATATAAGGGATGCCATATGATATTTCTCCTCCTCTGTCTGACTTACGTCACTCAGTATGGCAGTCTCTAGTTCCATCCATGTTGCTGCAAATGGCATTATTTCATTCTTTTTTAATGGCTGAGTAATATTCCATTAGTATATATGTGCCACATCCTCCTTTTTCATTCCTCCATTGATGAACATTTAGGTTGCTTCTATGTCTTGGGCTTTATAAACAGTGCTGCAATGAACATTGGGGTGCATGCATCCTTTTGCACCATGTTTTTCTCTGGATATATGCCCAGGAGTGGGACTGCATGGTCATATGGTAGTTCTATTTTTAGTTTTTTAAGAAACTTGTATACTGTTCCCCATAGTGGCTGAACCAATTTACACTCCCACCAACAGTGTGGCAGAGTTCCCTTCTCTCCACATGAGAATTCATTTTTTAATGTATATTTCTGTATATAAGCTTATACAAGACATTTCTATTGGTAGCATGAAATGACTTTGTAAAATAAGCAATCTTTGGTCATCGAGCATCTCTGTTATCTATTCTACTGCTTCTCTGTCAGCTACTGGCATTTGTTGTACTGGCTTTTTCAGAAAGTTGCCTCTAACTCAGCTCACTTCCAAGGGCCACAAAGATCTGGAGGAGCAAATGTGGTGCAAGAAGCACTGAATATGAAGCTGGAAGAATGCAAAGTAGCTCCCGAACTGTTGTATTTTTATTTGCTTTCCCTGTTTGTATTTCCCTCTATTCCCCTTAAAAAATTAGACAATGATCTTCAAACACAGGGTCTTCTGAACTATGATAAATACTCTTATGAAAATAAGAGTTAGCAGGGAAATGATGAGAGTACTCATACAGTGTTGTATGTCAATTACATCTCAATAAAGCTGGGGAAAGAAGAAACTAGAATGATACTCTCTTGAATAACTTTTTCTAGAGGAAGTTAGTCACCATATCCCTGAGGACATTCAAGAAGCCCAGTGGACAGGTCCACATGTCAGAGAATGCCGGTCTCTGGCGGGGTCCAGCCCCGGTGGAACCAGGGTGATTCGAAGGAGAGACGGAATAGGCGAGGAAAAACTTATACAGAAATATAAAGGAGATTAGAAGAAATAGTATAGTAGGAAAATTAAGTGGAGAAAAGAGGCTGAATAACTTGGTTTACGGAGAAAGCCAATAAAGCTCCAGACAAGGAGCTTGCACCATCTACGTGGGGCCGCCGGCGCCCGCTCGAATAGTGGAGAGTGCCCCTCCTTGGGCACTCTCTCTCTCGGATCTTGAAAGCCGGGGCAGGTAAGTAGACTTGGAGGACCACTCCGCTCCAGGTGGGAATTCAGCCTGAGGTTAGAGTAAAGAGGAGGAGGAAGGAGAGGAGAAAAGGGTGAGAGAAAGAGACATGGGGAGAACCAGATTCCCAAGAAACTAGGCCGAGACACTAGTCCGGAAAGCTGGTCCCGACACTAGTCTGGAAAGCTGGTCCCATCCGTTTATTGTTCAAGGGACTATTTATATGTTTGATAATACATGGAGATCAATGGGTAACACAAAGTTATGCAGCGTTAGCAGTTTAGACTCTTATCAAAAGCAGGCTTTTCTCTGTGCATACCTGACTGCAAACACAAGTCTTAGGTAATTTACATCATCTTCTGCCAGAAGGGCCAATTAACATTTTACAACCTTTCTTCTGATAAGGGTTTGTCAACCAGAAGACTTATTTGTGTTGATCTTCCCAAAGTTTGGCGCCGCTCTCAGAAAGCACTAAATAAAGTTACATTCTTACATAGCAAAGATACAACAATTTATAACAAGCGAAAGGAGTACAGTGATTTATAACAAAAGAAAAGTAATTAACTCAAAAGTCTAGTGTTGCTAACATCAAAACTACTATATATCTTTTCCCATACCCCGTTTACATTGATTAACATCTTCCCAGGTGCCTAAAAGATAAAGAATATGGAGGCCTGGCGGCAATCATTGAATCAACAGTGAAAACCCGTCACTAATATAGTTTTTAACTCTTTAGAAAAGGCTCTGTATCTTTAAAATGCTTTCAAGCTTTGTGTCTCTCCCGGTTGGGGGCTGTAAGCAATTCACAAGCTGTAAGGGGTCCGGGAAACTTGTTAGGCAAGCTAGAGAACTACTAGAGGAGGTTTAACTGAAACATCCCTTTCAAATGCAGAAGACCAAAGCTTAGAGATGACTTTTTCCGGAGTGTATTAGAAGATTAGAGAAGCAGAGAACAAAAGCCGACAGATTTTTATTTTGGGGGGTTTGGATGCTCAGGAAATTCCAGGGGGAAAACCTGAAGCCATCAAGTCCTTGCGTTTGTCAGGCTTCCTCCCACATGACCTTGTCACGGGTGGAATTCCTCACCCTGGCTCCCGGCACTGTTGGAATTTCATTACCTCCACTAGCTTTATTGGCAGCAGTGCCTCCTAAGACCCATTTGAATTCACAGTCCAGAATGTCTGGCTCTGGGTAAGTGACCACACCATCATGGTTATCCGGATTATTAAGATTTTTTTGTACAGTTCTTTTGTGTATTCTGGTCATCTCTTCTTGATCTCTTCTGCTTCTATTAGATCTTTACCATTTCTATCATTTATTGTATCCATCTTTGGATGAAATAGTCCTTTGATACTTCCAATTTTCTTGAAGAGATCTCTAGTCTTTCCTCTTCTGTTGTTCTCCTCTATTTATTTGCATTGTTCATTAAAGAAGGCCTTCCTATCTCTCCTTACTATTTGAACTTAACAGAACTTTGCATTCTGTTGTGTATTCTTTTCCCTTTCTCCCTTACTTTTCACTTCTGTTCTTTTCTTGTGTATTTGTAAAGCCTCCTTAGACAAACAAGTTGCATTCTTGCATTTCTTTTTCTTTGGAATGGTTTTCACCACCTCTGGTACAATATTATGAATTTTGTCCATAGTTCTTCAGGAACTCTGTTTACTAGTTCTGATCCCTTGAATCTTAGGTGGACATAACAATAAGGTTTGGAATAGAATGATGAAATTATTGCCAAGGTCTTCTGCTTCCCTACATCTTCAGAGACTTATCCATAACTTGAGGAAGAAAAAGAAGTGGAACTGTAGGGCCATTCAGAGAGGATGAGGAGTTCAATGTTAATGGGTATATATTTATGACAGAGCCTTGGGGCACCCAGGAAAACCCCAAATTTGAACTCCATATCAGACCCAATATGGTGCAGGTGGGATGGTGCAGAGAAAATGGTGAAAGATGGCTGACAAAGTGAACAGAAAGCAGTACTCCTGGTTACTGATGATGTATGTGTAGCATATAAGTATCTAAATATTTCCACACCCCTCAGGAAGGCACTCAGTGAATACATTTCCTATATTTATGATCATTTCCAAGCACCTTCACATGGAATACTGAGTCCTGTAGTGGTGCATTTTATATTATCAATTACACCCCCACCAATTACATTTTTACTAGCAATATCAATTTCTCCAAAGTTTTCCCAACACTAAATGTTTCCAATCTTTTTAAGTAGCTAAATTATTAGGTATAAGTGATTTTTTTATCATTATTTTTCAATATTTTTATTCAGCACTTGTGTCATAAGCCTTTCTCAAGCCAACTTTTCAGAAACACTTCATGTGACTCAAGAGACCAAGACGGAAACTTTGGATTTTTTCTCCTCCCATGAACGAACTGAACATACAGCAACATGTAGAGCAATTCCCTCTAAGGGAAATCCAGAAATTGGATAAGCAACTCTTACACATTGGGCAAATGAGAAAACACATCAAGACAAGTAAGAAAAGCTGAGAAGCTCCCTCTTCATAAACCTCATGGTATCATAAAATTGGAAAGAAACAGCTAACTTTCAGCTTCTCATTAAGAAGCAAAGCATTTGTATCACACATGTAACATGTCAACTTCTAAGACTCCCACCAAAAGATGGACTGCCTCCCAAGATACCTAGATCTGAAAGCCAATGGGGCAAGAGAAATAAGCCTCACAAGACGACTAAAAATAAGAGTTCTTATCGGGCATGTGAGCACTTTTGTTGGGAAAAAATGCCCCCAAGAAATAATATCTGAAAATTTTTTAACCTGGGGAAAGAAATGTACATCCAGATAAAGGAAGCACCAGAAGTGGCAAAAGAAAAAAACAATCTAAAAGACCCATATGGAAACACACTGTAATTAAATTATCAAAGATTAAAGGCAAGAAATAGAGTAAATAAAGAAACAATAGAATGAGAAACACTACAGATATCTTCAAAAAAAATAAGAGATACCAAGGGAACATCTCATGCAAAGATGGGCACAATAAAGACAGAAATGGTATGGACCTAACAGAAGCAGAAGATGTTAATAAGAGGTGGCAAGAATAAACAGAAGAACTGTACAAAAAAAGATCTTCATGACCCAGATAACCACGATGGTGTGATCACTCACCTAGGCCCAGACATCTTGGAATGCAATGTCAAATGAGCCTTAGGAAGCATCTCTATGAACAAAACTAGTGGAGGTGATGGAATCCCAGTGGAACTATTTTAAATCCTAAAAGATAATGCTGTGAAAGTGATGTACTCAATATGCCAGCAAATTGGAAAACTCAGCAAGTGGTCACAGGACTGGAGAAGGTCAGTTTTCATTCCTATCCCAAAGATGGGAAATTCCAAAGAATGTTCAAACACCCACACTTGCACTCATCTCACACGCTAGTAAAGTAAATCTCAAAATTCTCCAAGCGAGGCTTCAACACTACATGAACGATGAAGTTCCTAATGTTCAAGCTGGATTTAGAAAAGGCAGAGGAGCAAGAGATCACATTGCCAACATCTGTTAGATCATAGAAAAAACAACAGAGTTCCAGAAAAACATCTATCTTTGCTTTATTGACTATGCCAAAGCCTTTGACTGTGTGGATCACAACAAACTGTGGAAAATTCTTAAAGAGATGGGAATAACAGACCACTTTACCTGCCTCCTGAGATATCTGTATGCAGTTCAAGAAACAAAAGTTAGAATCAAAATGGAACAACGAACTGGTTCCAAATTAAGAAAGAAGTACATCAAGGGTGTATACTGTCAGCTTGCTTATTTAACCTATATGCAGAGGACATCATGTGAAATGCCAGGCTGGATGAAGCACAAGCTGGAATCAAGACTGCCAGGAGAAATATCAATAACTGCTGATATACATATTGCACCACTCATGGAAGAAAGTGAAGAGGAACAAAGAACCTCTTGATGAATGTGAAAGAGGAGAGTGAAAACGCCTCCTTTAAACTCAACATTCAAAAAGCTAAGATTGGAGGCGGTCCTAAGATGGTGGAGGAATAGGACGGGGAGACCACTTTCTCCCCCACAAATTCATCAAAAGAACATTTAAACGCTGAGTAAATTCCATAAAACAACTTCTGAATGCCAGCAGAGAACATCAAGCACCCAGAAAAGCAGCCCATTGTCTTTGAAAGGAGGTAGGAAAAAATATAAAAGACAAAAAAAGAGACAAAAGAGGTAGGGATGGAGCTCCAACCCAGGAAGGGAGTCTTAAAAAGAGAAAAGTTTCCAAACACCAGGAAACACTCTCACTGCTGAGTCTGTAGCGAGCCTTGGAAGCACAGAGGGCAACATAACAGGGAGGAAAAATAAATAAATAATTAAAACCCACAGATTACGTGCCCAACGGTAACTCCCCCAGTGGAGAAGCAGCACAGATGCCTGCACCCGCCCCTAGCAAGTGGGGCCTGGGCAGGGAGACCCGGGCTGCATTGCTTAGAGTAAGGATCTGGCCTGAATGCTCCGAGCGCAATCTGAGTGAACTAACTTAGGCTAGCAAACCAGACTGTGGGATAACTACCACACAAAGAGCCAGCCCTAACCTAAGACACCACCAGGCCCATGCACAGAACAAAGGACTGAACAGAGATAGCAGGCTACAGACCATCCCCCTCCAGTGTCAGGCAGCCAGAGCCAGAAGGGGGCAATTGCAGCCCTAGAGAGACATTATCTACAAAACTGTAAGCAGGCTTCTTTGCTAACTAAGACTTCTTGGGGTTCTGGATGGTCAACATCCACCTGAGAAGGTACACTGGTTGTACACCCAGAAAACCAAGTGGCAGGGATGGGGGAGGTGATAAGTCACAGTGACCACGTTCGCCAAACACCTCATCATCTGAGCTGCTCAGACCTGGGGAGAGCACAAAACGCAGGCCCAACCGAGTCTGTGCCTCTGAGGACTACCCGAGTGGCTTAGACCTGGGAGGTGCATGCAGCCCAGGGCCAGCCTTGGACGGTTCCCAGTGGAGCAACCTAGAGCCTGAGCAGTGTGGGCAAGGAGGGTACACGCATCGTGAGCATGGGCAGGCCCAGTGTGGCTGAGCCACTGCAAGCACATGCCAATGTTACTTGTTTGCAGTGTCCCTCCCTCCCCACAGTGTGACTGAACAAGTGAGCCTAAAAAAAGTGTCCACTACCACCCCCCTTGTGTCAGGGTGGAAATCAGACACTGAAGAGACCAGCAAACAGAAGAAGCTAAAACAGAGGGAACCGCATTGAAAGTGACAGGTGCCATAAATTAAAACCCTGTCGTTAGTACCAACTACATAGGAAGGGGCCTATAGATCTTGAGAAATATAGGCCAGACCAAGGAACTATCCAAAAATGAACTGACCCCAGAATACCCACAACAACACCAGAGAAAGTCCTAGATATATTTTTACTACTTTTACAATCATTCTTTTTTTTTAATTTTTAAGTTCTCTATTACTCCATTAATTTTCACTTTTATAACCTACTATTACTTTGCAAATAAAAGAGACCCTATTTCTTAAAAGCAAACTTCATATATATATATATATATTTATATTTATATATATTCATATATATGTATTTGTGACTTTTTTCTCTCTTTTTTTTCTTCTTTTCTCTAATATTGTATTTTTGAAATTCCAAACTCTATTATAGATTTTTAATCTTTGCTTTTTGGTATTTGTTATCAATTTTGTACTTTTAAGAACCCAATTTTCAGTACCCGTTTTTACTTGGGAATGAGATTACTGGCTTGACTGCTCTCTCCCCCTTTGGACTCTCCTTTTTTTCCACCATGTCACCTGGTCTCCTCCCTATCCCCTCTCTTCTCTACCCAACTCTGTGAATTTCTGTGTGTTCCAGACGGTGGAGAACACTGAGGGAACTGATTACTGGCTGGATCTGTCTCTCTCCTTTTGATTCCCCCCTTTTATCCTCCTGGCCACTTCTGTCTCCTTCCTCCCTCTTCTCTTCTCTGTATAACTCCGAGAACATCTCTGAGCGGTCCAGTTGTGGAGTGCACATAAGGAAGTGATCACTGGCTAGCTTGCTCTCCCCTCTATTGATTCCACCTCATCTCATTCGAGTCACCTCGAACTCCCTCCTCCCTCTTCTATCTTCCATGTAAGTCTATGAACCTCTCTGGGTGTCCATCACTGTGGAGAAACTCTTCATCTTTAACCTAGATGTTTTATCAATGGTGCTGTATAGAAGGAGAAGTTTTGAGAGTTCTGTAAAAACAAGACTGAAAACCAGAAGCAGGAGGCTTAAGTCCAAACTCTGAGAACACCAGAGAACTCCTGACTCCAGGGAACATTAATTGACAGGAGCTCATCAAACGCCTCCATACCTACACTGAAACCAAGCACCACCCAAGGGCCAACAAGATCCAGAGCAAGATATACCACACAAATTCTCCATCAACACAGGAACTAGCCCTGAGCTCCAATATACAGGCTGCCCAAAGTTACTCCAAAATAATAGACATCTCATAACACATTACTGGACACTTCATTGCACTCCAGAGAGAAGAAATCCAGCTCCACCCACCAGAACACTGACACAAACTTCCCTAACCAAGAAACCTTGACAAGCCACCTGTACAACCCCACCCACAGCGAGGAAACTCCACAATAAAGAGAATTCCACAAACTGCCAGAATACAGAAAAGACATCCCAAACTCAGCAATATAAACAAAATGAAGAGACAGAGGAATACCCAGCAGGTAAAGGAACAGGATAAAATGGCCACCAAACCAAACAAAAGAGGGATAGATAGGGAATCTACTTGATAAAGAATTCCAGATAATGATAGTGAAAATGATCCAAAATCTTGAAATCAAATGGAATCACAGATAAATAGCCTGGAGACAAGGATTGAGAAGATGCAAGAAAGATTTAACAAGGACCTAGAAGAAATTTAAAAAGTCAAAATATAATAAATAATGCAATAAATGAGGAGAGGCAACAAATAGGAGAATAACAGAGGCAAAAGATAAGATTAGTGAATTAGAAGGTAGAATGGTAGAAATAAATGAATCAGAGAGGAAAAAAGAAAAATGAATTATAAGAAATGAGGACAATCTCAGAGACCTCCAGGACAGTGTTAATGCCCCAACATTCGAATCACGGGAGTCCCAGAAGAAGAAGACCAAAAAAAAATACCATGAGAAAATACTAGAGGAGACAATAGTTGAAAACTTCCCTAAAATGGGGAAGGAAATAATCACCCAAGTCCAAGAAATCCAGAGAGTCCCAAACAGGGTAAACCCAAGGCGAAACATCAAAAGACACATATTAATCAAATTAACAAAGATCAAACACAGAGAACAAATATTAAAAGCAGCAAGGTAAAAACAACAAAAAACGCACAAGGGGATTCCCATAAGGATAACAGCTGATCTTTCAATAAAAACTCTTCAAACCAAGAGAGAATGGCAAGACATACTTAAATTGATGAAAGAAAATAACCTACAGCCCAGATTACTGTACCCAGCAAGGATCTCATTCAAATATGAAGGAGAAATCAAAAGCCTTATAGACAAGCAAAAGCTGAGAGAATTCAGCACCACCAAACCAGCTCTCCAACAAATGCTAAAGGATCTTCTCTAGACAAGAAACACAAAAAGGGTGTATAAATTAAAAACCAAAACAATAAAGTAAATGGCAACGGGATCATACTTATCAATAATTACCTTAAACATAAATGAGTTGAATGCCCCAACCAAAAGACAAAGATTGGCTGAATGGATACAAAAACAAGACCCCTACATATATTGTCTACAAGAGACCCACCTCAAAACAGGGGGCACATACAGACTGAAAGTGAAGGGCTGGAAAAAGATTTTCCATGCAAATAGACACCAAAACAAACCAGGAGTAGCAATACTCATATCAGAAAAAATAGACTTTAAAACAAAGGCTGTGAAAGGAGACAAAGAAAGACATTACATAATGATCAAAGGATCAATCCAAGAAGATATAATAATTATAAATATATATGCACATTGAAAAGCAGAGACATTACTTTGCCAAAAGAGGACTATCTAGTCAAGGCTTTGGTTTTTCCAGTGGTGATGTATGGATGTGATAGTTGCACTGTGAAAAAAGCTGAGTGCCAAAGAATTGATGCTTTTGAACTGTGGTGTTGGAGAAGACTCTTGAGAGTCCCTTGGACAGCAAGGAGATCCAACCAGTCCATTCTGAAGGAGATCAGCCCTGGGATTTCTTTGGAGGGAATGATACTGAAGCTGAAACTCCAGTACTTTGGCTACCTCATGTGAAGAGTTGACTCATTGGAAAAGACTCTGATGATGCAAGGGATTGGGGGGAGGAGGAGAAGGGGATGACAGAGAACGAGATGGCTGGATGGCAACACTGATTCGATGGACGTGAGTCTGAGTGAACTCCGGGAGTTGATGATGGACAGGGAGGCCTGGCATGCTGCGATTCATGGGGTCGCAGAGAGTCGGACATGACTGAGCGACTGAAATGAACTGAACTGAACATAGGAGCACCACAATATGTAAGACCATTGCTAACAAGTATGAAAGGGAAAATTAACAATAACACAATAATAGTGGGAGACTTCAATGCCCCACTCACACCTATGGACAGATCAACTAAACAGAAAATTAACAAGGTAACACAAACTTTAAACGATACAATAGACCAGTTAGACCTAATTGATATCTCTAGGACATTTCACCCCAAAACAATGAATTTCACCTTTTGCTCAAGTGCACACAGAACCTTCTCCAGGATAGATCACATCCTGGGCCATAAACCTAGCCTTGGTAAATTAAAAAAAAAAAAAAAAATTAAAAACATTCCAAGCATCTTTTCTGACCACAGTGCAGTAAGATTAGATCTCAATTACAGGAGAAAAACTATTAAAAATTCCAACATATGGAGGCTGAACAACACGCTGCTGAATAACCAACAAATCACAGAAGAAATCAAAAAAGAAATCAAAATATAAAAATATATAAATTTATATTTTAAAAAAATAATAAAAANAGACAACACAGAAATGCAAAGGATCATAAGAGACTACTATCACCAATTATATGCCAATAAAATGGACAACGTGGAAGAAATGAACAAATTCTTAGAAAAGTACAACTTTCCAAAACTGAACCAGGAAGAAATAGAAAATCTTAACAGACCCATCACAAGCATGGAAATTGAAACAGTAATCAGAAATCTTCCAGCAAACAAAAGTCCAGGTCCAGATGACTTCACAGCTGAATTCTACCAAAAATTTAGAGAAGAGCTAACACCTACCCTACTCAAAATCTTCCAAAAAATTACAGAGGAAGGTAAACTTCCAAACTCATTCTATAAGGCCACAATCACCCTAATACCAAAACCTGACAAAGATGCCACAATAAAAGAAAACTAAGGCCAATATCACTGATGAACATAGATGCAAAAATCCTCAACAAAATTCTAGCAATCAGAATCCCACAACACATTTAAAAGATCATACACCATGACCAAGTGGGCTTTATCCCAGGGATGCAAGGATTCTGCAATATCCACAAATCAATCAACGTAGGACACCACATTAACAAATTGAAAAATAAAAGCTATATGATTATCTCATAGATGTACAAAAAGCCTTTGACAAAATTCAACATCCATTTATGATAAAAACTCTTCAGAAAGCAGGAATAGAAGGAACATACCTTAACATAATAAAAGCTATATATGACAAACCTACAGTAAACATTATCCTCAATGGTGAAAAACTAAAAGTATTCCCCCTAAAGTCAGGAACAAGACAAGGGTGCCCACTGTTACCACTACTACTCAACATAGTTTTGAAAGTTTTGGCCACAGCAATCAGAGCAGAAAAACAAATAAAAGGAATCCAAATTGGAAAAGAAGAAGTAAAACTCTCACTGTTTGCAGATGACATGATCCTCTACTGGAAAACCCTAAAGACGCCACCAGAAAATTACTAGAGCTAATCAATGAATATAGTAAAGTTGCAGGATATGAAATCAACACACAGAAATCCCTTGCATTCCTATGCACTAATAATAAGAAAATAGAAAGATAAATTAAGGAAACAATTCCATTCACCATTGCAATGAACAGAATAAAATACTTAGGAATATATCTACATAAAGAAACTAAAGACCTATATATAGAAAACTATAAAACACTGGTAAAAGAAATCAAAGAGGACACTAATAGATGGAGAAATATACTATATTTATGGATCAGAAGAATCAGTATAGTGAAAATGAATATACTAAACAAAGCAATTTATAGATTCAATGCAATCCTTATCAAGCTACCAACGGTATTTTTCACAAAGCTAGAACAAATAATTTCACAATTTGTATGGAAAATCAAAAAAACCTAGAAGAGCCAAAGCAATTTTGAGAAAGAAGAATGGAACTGGAGGAATCAACCTGCCTGACTTCAGGTTCTACTACAAAGCCACAGTCATCAGGACAGTATGGTACTAGCACAAAGACAGAAATATAGATCAATAGAACAAAATAGAAAGCCCAGAGATAAATCCACACACCTATGGACACCTTCTCTTTGACAAAGGAGGCAAGAATACACAATGAAGAAAAGACAATCTCTTTAACAAGTGGTGCTGGGAAAACTGGTCAACCACTTGTAAAAGGATGAAACTAGAACACTTTCTAACACCATACACAAAAATAAACTCAAAATGGGTTAAAGATCTAAACTTAAGACCAGCAACTATAAAACTCCTAGAAGAGAACATAGGCAAAACACTCTCCGACATACATCACAGCAGGATCCTCTATGACCCACTTCCCAGAATACTGGAAATAAAAGCAAAAATAAACAAATGTGACCTAGTTAAACTTAAAAGCTTCTGCACAACAAAGGAAACTATAAGCAAGGTGAAAAGACAGCCTTCAGAATGGGAGAAAATAATAGTAAATGAATCAACTAACAAACAACTAATCTCAAAAATATGCAAGCAACTCCTGCAGCTCAATTCCAGAAAAATAAACGACCCAATTAAAAAATGGGCCAAAGAACTAAACAGACATTTCTCCAAAGAAGACATACAGATGGCTAACAAACACGAAAAGATGCTCAACATCACTCATTATTAGAGAAATGCCAATCAAAATCACAATGAGGTACCATTTCACGCCAGTCAGAATGGCTGCAATCCAAAAGTCCACAAGCAATAAATGCTGGAGAGGGTGTGGAGAAAAGGGAACCCTCTTACACTGCTGGGGTAATGCAAACTAGTACAGCCACTATGGAGAACAGTGTGGAGATTCCTTAAAAATCTGGAAATAGAACTACCTTGTGACCCAGCAATCCCACTGCTGGGCATACACTCCGAGGAAACCAGAATTGAAAGTGACACGTGTACCCCAATGTCCATCACAGCACTGTTTATAATAGCCAGGACATGGAAGCAACCTAGATGTCCAACCCTATGACCCAGCAATCCCACTGCTGGGCATACACACTGAGGAAACCAGAATTGAAAGAGACACGTGTACCCCAATGTTCATCACAGCACTGTTTATAATAGCCAGGACATGGAAGCAACCTAGATGTCCATCAGCAGATGAATGGATAAGAAAGCTGTGGTACATATACACAATGGAGTATTACTCATCCATTAAAAAGAATACATTTGAATCAGTTCTAATGAGGTGGATGAAACTGGAGCCTATTATACAGAGTGAGGTAAGTTCTCATATAAGGTAAGTTCTGTATATTCGAGAGGACTCTAAACAATCATTTAGTGAATGTGCTATACAATGTAGTCAAGCTTTAGATGAATAGTTGTATTACATGAGAGTAAGGATCTAATAGATTTTCATAAACACAGTGTGCATGTCTGCTAATTATCACTTCAAGGAACCATATTATACATTTATTCATAACTTGCATGGAATATAAGATCCATTAGGATAGGAACCCTTCCATTCTGACTCTTCATTTTCCTTCCATGTGTGGGAAACAGCAGGAACCCCATAGATGCTGTCAAATGGATGATGTCATTTCACTCAAATGTCAAACACATCCATGAAGTAGGCTCTACTGACCTCCACTTCACAACAGATGACAGTTAGATCTACTAAGATTTATTAGGCTGCCCAAGGTGTTCAACTAGAGCCAACTCTGACTCTAAAACTCATGCTCTTACACTACATTTAACATTTTCAGGAAGGGAAAAAAGCACAGGAAAAACAATAAGTAAATAACGCCAGTAGTTTGCTATGCAGAATGGTCCTCTCCACTTCCCAATGTCACTTGTTGCCATGGTTTCTTTTATCAGCACTCACACCAATGACAGTTAACCTATCAACCTCCTAAACCAAAAATAGCTAACATTTTCAAGTAAATTAGAGCAATGTGGATGATCTCTTTACACCTTCAGTTATATTTCTCTATTGCTCTCAATTCTGACATGCCAAAAAGAAAAAAAAGAACAAAACAAGATTCTGCTCTGAAGTGCATGTGTGTGAAAAGTGTGTTTGAAAATTGCTCAGTCGTATCTGACTCTTCACGACCCTATAGACTGTAGCCTGCCAGGCTCTTCTATCTGTGGAATTCTCTAAGCAAGAATACCGGAGTGGGTAGCCATTCTCTTCTCCAGGGCATCTTCCCAACCCAGGGACCAACTGCATTGGCAGGCGTGTTCTTTATGATCTGAGCCATCTGGGAAGCCTTGTAGTGCACATCCGTACTAGTAAGCATCCAGGTTTTATTAACCTCAGCACACAGTGCCACACTGGGGAGACAGGAATGTCTTTGTCTTTAGATGATGTGAAACAGTAAGACAGCACAATTCCCTTTTATCTTTTGGGAAAAAGGAAAACAGGTGATATCCCAGAATTTATCATTTTTCTTATTTTCTTCATTTGAGATCAGACCTTTATCCAGTGGTTCAGAACCTTCAAATCAAGTAACATAATATAAAACATTATAAAATGGCAAGGAACGTGAGGAAAAGAACTATTTTGTATATCTATGTTCTAAGAAAATGTTTTTCTTTACCTAAAAATGAAATGATAGTGTAACATCATGGTACATTATATCTAGAAGTAAAAATAAAATCATGAGCTTTAACTTTGTCATTTTGCAAGTTTTGGAAAGTTCAGGCCCCAGGTGCTGTAGTGATCTGCACTGCACAGCAAGTTGGAGGCAGGTTGTAAGCAAAACAGTAATCTGTTTCCCATTCTATTGTTTTTCCACCCAAATATCCTGCTTCTTATCTTCTAGTGATGTTCCAAAAACCAATACAGTATTATAAAGTAAAAAAATAAAATTTAAATTTAAAAAAATAAAAAGAAGAGCTAGGACACATTAATTTCCTTAAAAACATGATCCTTATCTAATGGAGAGTTTAGAAATCAATTATTTTCATTTAAACCAACAAAAAGACACCAATAGAAATAAAAACTAAAATTCCAGCAATTATAAGGTAAATGTTTACTTTTGATACATTTTGTATATTCAGATAATTTGCTTTAAAGTTAACATATATTTTGAAAGGTGATTTCTTTGTTAATAGAAACTATCTCACACATGTGATTGAGTAGAATATTTCTCACACACATGTATACACACATGCTTCCCTGGAGGCTCAGATGGTGAAGAATCTGCCCACAGTGTGGGAGACCCAGGCCCGATCCCTGGGTCAGAAAGATCCCCTGGAGAAGGGAATGGCAACGCACTTCAGTATTCTTGCCTGGAGAATTCCATGAACAGAGGAGACTGGCAGACTACAGTCCATGGGATTGCCAAGAGTCAGACAGGACTGAGTGACTAAAGCTATATGCACACACACACAAGGGCATGTGACAAAAGAAAGGCAAAGCTGAACTATTATTAACTTTTAATGACAACTGGGACACAGAGGTCTTTGGTTTTTGCATGCCATCCACATGATAAACTGGTGTTTCATGTTGTTCAGGAAAATAAAGCAATTTAAGTAAAACATTTTTAATTAGTGGTTTAACTACATGATTAATGATGCCTTTTTAAAGTAAATGCCTGTACCAGTAAATGAAAAACTCATTATTTCCAAAAGCTGGTTTCTTCCACTTAATGACTTCTCCTAATAGGCAGATAAATTGAACAACAACATATGAAACCTATTAAGCTGCACATTTGCAGAGAACAAAATTGAATGTTGTGCTACAAGTTGTTGATCAACTAATCAAAAGTAATGAAACAAACATTCTACAAAGGCTTCTCTTAAGTTGGTGTGAAACTTGTTTTGAAACAACTATACAACAGCACTTAATCTTATTTGCTTAACAGAATAATCTGAACTGAAATAAAAAGCACTTACCAAAAGATCAACTTAGCTCTTGAAAACACAATTCTGGTTGTGTTTGTGCTGTATTTATTTCGGAGCAACTTCAACCTTACTTGAAATGTCCGGAAAATAAAATGTACCCCAAAAAAGAGTTCAATTAGATCTCTAAATATCTGGTTAAAAATATTGACATTACACAGCATTCCAAGCCAAGATTCTCTTAAAAGTCAGTAGTAACACTGAATTGCCAGTGGGGTATAAATAACTAGACACTTGGCCTCAAGGGTCAGCTGGACTTCGTCTGACTCTAGCTTAGAATTTCACAGGTGAGTGTCTTTTGACTATAGCTTATACCTCACTGGGCCTCAGTGGACTCATCTGTAAATTGGCATAGTAATATTACCTGTTTCACAGTGTAATTGTGAAGTGTGGGGTGATGCATTATTCACATGGATTAGCTGGAGATCCTGTTTTAGTAACCATAATTATTGTTCTATGTCTGCTGATAAAACATGGTTAATATCTTCACCAGTCAGTTGTGCTTATCACTATTTAACAGGGTCCACAAAGCAGAGGTGGTACCTCTGCTTGTTTGAAAACTTTAGTTTCCCCTATGCTGTTATGTACAAACAAGTTCTCAAAATAGAACAAAAGCATAGCTGTGTGCTTTCCAGGAGGCTCAGTGGTAAAGAATTTACCTGTCAATGCAGGAGCCACAGGAGACATGGGTTTGATCCCAGGGTCAGAAAAATCCCCCAGAGGAGGCATGGCAACCCACTCCAGTGTTCTTGCCTCAGAAATCCCATGGACAGAGGAGCCTAGAGGGCTACAGTCGATGGGGTCACAAAGAGTCAGACACAATTGAGCGACTGAGAACGCGTGCACGCACACGGCTGCTGTCACCAGTTTCCTAAGGTGACCCTGTACCACCCACAAGCATAGCACTGAGTGAGAGCTGAAGTGACACGCCGTAATTTCACCTTGAGCGGGGAGTATTTGTTTAAGGTAAGAGGATATTTATGGGATATAATTTAATAAACTAGGACACTCTCCATTGAAACTTGTTTCTGTCAGTCTCCAAGTCTGGACTGTGCTCCCCTCTGTCCCTGTTTACTGAAAATATACTCATCCGTCAAGGCATGAATACTATTTTTTTTTTCAAATAGATATATGTCAGTAGACAAATTGAATTAGATTATTCTTTCCCTCTGATGCAGCAGTAAGATTCTTCTGCCTCTGTTTGGCCGTCCTCTATTCTGTTCCTCTTATTGTACAAATGTCTTGCTGTGTATACCACAAGGCCATGATCTGAAATGTCTCTGAGTTCATTTCAAATCCCCAGAGGGCTGCAAGGACAGACGTGGTCTGGGGCTTCCCTGGTGGTCCAGTGGTTAAGACTGCCTGCTCCAATGCAGAGACTGAGATTGGGTCCCTGGTAGAGAAACTAAGGTCCCACACCCCCTGCAGTGCAGCCAAAAAAAAAAAAAAAAAGGAAGAAGAAAGGATGTTTAAAAAAAAAGAAAGAAAGAAATGATCTAGCTCATACCTCCTCTCTGCATGGCTCAGCACTCCCACCTGGAGCAGAAGTGTCTGGAAAGCTCTGTTCTTGGCTGTTCATGTATCTGTCCTCATCCTTCTGGTTTCAGCTCAAAAGTCAATCCGAAAAAAAATAAAATAAAAAATAAAAAAAAATTTTTTTAAGTCAATCCAAAAGAGAGGCTTTCTCTGACACAACTTTCAAAATATCCAAGCCACTCTCTTCCCTCACCTGGACCAGAGCAGTAGCTTCGGAACTATCCCCTGTGGACAGAGACTGTTTTCTTCCCTCCCAATATGGATGCCTTTCTTCCTTTACCATCTTAATCACTGTAGGTAGGACTTCAGGTACCATGTTGAGTAGCCTTTATCTTGTTCCTGATCTTAAAAGCTTTCAGTCTTTCACCACTGAATATAATGTTGGGTTTGGGGTTTTCATACGGGAACTTAATTATGTTGAGATAGCTTCCTTCTGTACCTAGTTTGTTGAGTGTTTTTATCATGTATTTTGTTAAATGCCCTTTTTGCATCAATTGAGATAATCATGTGGTTTTTCTCCATCTCATTAAGGTCATTTATTACATTGATTTTATTACAACATCAGGCATTTAGTGAAATTGTCCCCCATCTCCTGTTGCTGACCATCCTTCAGCTCTACCATTTCCCACCTCCTCTCCTTCTTCCAATCAGTAACTGTTCTTGCCTGTTCACTCCTTGCCAGCCCCTGTATGCCAGCTGTTGTACTGTGCTACTGTACTTTTCAAGGCACTGTACTGAAAGATTCAAAATGTTTTCTTTATTCCTTGTATTTGTTTTTATTTATTATATGTGTGAAAAGCATTATAAACTTATTACAGTACAATTCTATAATAGCTGATTGTGCTAGTTGAGTACCTAAGCTAACTTTGTTGGACTTACAAGCAAATTGGACTTACAAACGCACTCTTGGAAAGGAAACATGTATAATATCACATATAAAATGAATCACCAGTCCAGGTTCGATGCATATAGTGGATGCTTGGGGCTGGTGCACTGGGACGACCCAGAGGGGTGGTACAGGGAGGG
>SJYR01005211.1:24499-42201 GCA_006410655.1 Kobus ellipsiprymnus
TGTATGGCAGAACCAATAGAGTATTGTGAAATAATTAATCTCCAATTAAAATAAATAACTTTATATTTTAACAAAAAGGAAATCATTCCTGTGTGGGTAACTTGCTGTATCTTCTCTTTCAATAGTTCTATGAAGTGGATAGAGGCAAACTGAATGAAATCAGACTACACTGCTAGATGTAGGTACCAAATGTGCAAACATTTACTCCAGAATTTTGAGCAAATGAGCTAAAACATATAAACCTTTTTTTTTTCTACCCACAGTCAGCCAGACTCAAGGATACAGACAGAGGTTCCAGACCACAAAGCCCACCCAGGTTCTGCAATGAGATTGCCAAACTGAGAAGTCTAAGGGAACAATCCTCACAAAACTCTCCTTGATTCATACTTCAGCTGGTAGATTGAGGGTCTGCAGAACCCCTCTCATTTCAGACCAGCTGATTAAATCTGAGGGTGCTCACAACTGCCTTCAAGATTAAGAATTTCCTAGAACAACTCACAGCATTCATAAAAATTAGATATACTTAGTATGTTTATATTTACTATTGTATACAATTGTTGTTGCTGTTGTTCAGTCCCTAAGTCATGTTTGACACTTTGCAACCCCACGGGCTACAGCACACCAGGCTTCCCTGTCCTTCACTATCTCCCAGTGTTTACTCAAACTCATTTCCATTGAGTGGGTGATGCAATTACTATTACTGTTTAACTATAGCCAAAGGATACAAATGAGAATCAGCCAAGGTAAGAGGTGCAGAGTGGAATGGGGCAGGGGTTGGGGGGGAGGGGACAGGGATGTTCCAAATGTGAGCTTCCTGGTTCTCAGGAATGTGTACAGACTGTCACCAACCCAGACTGTCGCCAACCCAGGGAGCTCAGCAGACCTCAATATTCAGAGTTTAAACCTGTGTTTCATTATGTAAGCTTGGGCGATTGAGTCATTGCCATGTGGCTGAAAACAATCTCCAGCTCCCCACTTCCTGGAGGCTGAACTGATGGTCACCTAGCCAAAAGCCCTAATCCTCTAATCACATGGTAAGTCTTCCTCATTAGCATAATGCAATCAATGGCAAACCACTCTAGTATCCTTGCCTGGAAAATCCCATGGACTGAGGAGCCTGATGGGCTGCAGTCCATGGGGCGACTGAGTGACTAGCAGAATCATCTCATTAGCACAAACCATGCAGTGTGGACTTGAAGATCCACCTTGAATAACTAGGATACCTCATCCCCCAGGTAACTCCAAGAATCTAGAGGATACTTCCTAGTAACGGGGGACAAGGGCCAGATCTCTATGAACTGAGGCAAAAATTTTGTTATATGTTTCCCAGTTTACAAAATGAGTTTAATAGCAATCTTATATATTGAATTTTTCAAGAATTAGATGAATTTGACATGTAAATTACTTGTATAGTTCATGAAAAACTCCTGAAAAAATTTTTAGTTATTATTATGAGTATATTTTCTTTTTCTGCTAGTTCTAATTCATTTACTCTCTTGGCAACTGTATAATGAGAGTTTTCATAGTTCAATTCTCAGAAGAAAGTTCACATATTTGCAAATGGAGCTGTAGAAAATTTTTAGTTATTATTGTGAGTATATTTTCTTTTTCTGCTAGTTCTAATTCATTTACTCTCTTGGCAACTGTATAATGAGAGTCTTCATAGTTCAATTCTCAGAAGAAAGTTCACATATTTGCAAATGGAGCTGTAGAAGCAATCTAGGAGTCACCTTGAGGACTTGGAGAAATTAAAAGCTCTAGCTGATTTTCCCAAAGTAAGCATGAAAATTAAGTATGAAATAGTAATTTATGATACTGAGTGAGCTGTTACATGCGGATCACCATTCAAAATGAAACTCAGAAAAATGTGGGGAATATTACAGAAAATGATTAGTGGGCTCAAAATTGATTAAATGAAATTTTTTCTACTTTAATTTTTTTCAATCTATGGAAGAAAAATACCTTTTTTAAATTTGTTTACTTTCTCACATTGCAGTAAAACATGAAAATAATGATCAGTATGTCCAGTTAGGCTATGTGTCTGAGAAAAATATCTACTTATCTAAGGTGCCAACTCAATAACATGCAATACTTCTGCCAAAGGAAAATAAATGAGTAAAAGAAATATATGGAGGCTATTAATATCGCAGATGAAACCAGTCCAACAAATTCTCATTAACCCCTGTACTAAAATGTTCTGTGAGACCAATTTGTGTCCTGCCAGAACTGCATATTTAATATTCTCTTTTAATTTTTTTAATTTTTTTAATTTTAATTTTTTTCTCTATCTTTTTCCCAAAGGCCTCAGTATTAAAATTAGAAACTATGCATCACAATTATAAGGTTAATCTTTAACTCTATCTGCCTGTTGCTCATCTCTGGCTAAAGTGTAGAGTAATATATGGTGGTGTATAGTGAATGAATGAAAAAAGTATTTTTTAAATTTCCATTTGTTTCACATGTAATTGGCATATCTGATAATGCTCCCAGTGATTTTAAACAATTAATGTTATATTATTTGGGTCATATAATAGAAATAAAATGCTATATTTATTTTATGATTCACATTATCAATGAATACAATAAAGCTATGAATCTTAGATGCAATCCTGGCAATATTGGTCCACACGGTAGTCAGAGTCTGACTCAGAAATAATATGGAAACATGAAATCCTGTTTGTTACATTGTCATGTATGTTGTTGTTCAGTCAATAAGTCCTATCTGACTCCTTGCGACCCCATGGACTGCAGGCTTCCTTGTCCTTCACTAACTCCCAGAGATTGCTTAAATTCATGTCCATTGAGTCGGTGATGCTCTCTAACCATCTTGTCTTCTCCCATTCCCTTCTCCTTTTGCCTTCAATCTTTCCCATCATCAGGATCTTTTCCAGTGAGTCAGCTCTTCACATCAAGTGGCCAAATAACTGGAGCTTCAGCTTAAGCATCAGTCCTTCCAATGAATATTCAGGATTGATTTCCTTTAGGATTGACTAGTTGGATCTCTTTGCAATCCAAGAGACTCTTTAGAATCTTCTCCAGGATCACAATTCGAAAGCATCAAAATTCTTTGGTGCTCAGCTTTCTTTATGGTCCAGCTCTCATATCCTTACATGACTGTTAGAAAAACCATAGCTTTGACTAGATGGACCTTTGTTGGCAAAGTAATGTCTCTACTTTTCAATGTGCTGTCTAGGTTTGTCATAGCTTTCCTTCCAAGGAGCAAGCATCTTTACTTTCATGGCTGCAGTCACTGTCTGCAGTGGTTTTGAAGCCCAAGAAAATAAATCTGTTCTCCCCTTCTATTTGCCATGAAGTGTTGGGACCAGATGCCATATCTTAGTTTCTTGAGGGTTAAGCCAGCTTTTTCACTCTCCTCTTTCACCTTCATCAAGAGACTTTAGTTCCTCTTCAGTTTCTGCCATTAGAGTGCTATGTATCATCTGCATATCTGCGGTGGTGATATTTCTTCTGACAATCCTGATTCCAACCTGTGATTCATCCAGCCCAGAATTTTTCATGATGTACCCTGCATAGAAGTTAAATAAGAAGGTGACAATATATAGCCTTAATACACTCCTTTCCCCATTTGGAACCAGTCAGTTGTTCCATGTCCAGTTCTAACTGTTGCTTTTTGACCTGCGTGCGGGTTTCTCCGGAGACAGTAAAGTGGTTTTGGAGTTCCCTTGTTTTCTCTATGATCCAGTGAATGCTGGCAATTTGATCTCTGGTTCCTTTCCCTTTTTAAAACATTCCAGGTTCCTAGGCAATATTTTTTTTTTTTTTTAACATCAGACTTTACTTTCACCACCAGTGCATGCATTCTAAGTCACTTCAGTTGTGTCCAACTCTTTGTGACCCTATGGACTGTAGCCCGCCAGGCTCCTCTGTCCATAAGGTTCTCCAGACAAGAATACTGGAGTGAGTAACCATGCCCTTCTCCAGAGGATCTTCCAGACACAGGGATCAAGCCTGTGTCTTATATCTCCTGCATGGGCAGGCAGGTTCTTTACCCCTAGCACCAGCACAACTGAGCATCATTTCTGCTTTGACCCAGCCTCTTCACTCTTTCTGGAGTTATTAGTAATTGTCTTCTGCTCTTGCCCAGTAGCATATTGGACACCTTTTGACCCAGTGAACTCATCTTCCAGTATCATATCTTTTTGCCTTTTCATACTTCCCATTGAGTTCTCATGGTTTGAGTTCTCAAACCACTGGACTGGTTTGCCATTTCCTTCTCCAGTGGATCACGTTTTGTCAGAACTCTCCACTATGACCCATCCATCTTGGGTGGCCCTGCATGGCATGGCTCATGGCTTCGTTGAGTTTCAGAAGCCTCCTCACCAAGACAGGGCTCTGATCCTTGAAGGGGTTTCCTATATGTATGTTCATTTAACTGAAAGTTTTCCATCTAAGTATTAGTCCAATATTGCCCATGGATTGAAAAAACTTATACTATCAAACTGGAAAAAAAAAAAAAAAAAGCCAAACCTGCATTTTAGTATCTCCAAGACTTGCTTTACAGACTCATTTAGCAAGTACTTTGGGTGTGGGCATGGAATGAACTCACACATGATGGGGAAAACCCAAGATAACTGTACATTTGTCAGTTTCTTTTGCATCTGCTGGCAACCAAAATTTGTCACTGGCCATCTGCCTTCACGAGGATTAGGTTAGTAGCCACCGTAGCTGCTGACATTCAACACCCTCTGAAAGGGGTTGAGGGCAGAGATCAGAAACGAGGTGCTCTGTGCTCTGGGGAAAACTGGCAGAACAGGTCTTCAGACAGATATTTTCAGGAGAAGACTTCATGAGCCCAACTCTTGTATCTTCTATCTAGCATGCTTGCATGCTAAGTCGCTTCAGTCATGTCCAACTCCGTGCAACCCTTTGGATGACAGCCCACTAGGCTCCTCTGTCCCTGGGATTCTCCAGGCAAGAATTCTGGAGTGGGTTGCCATTTCCTTCTCCTCTCCTATCTAGAAAATCACTAAAATAATTAATAGAGACATCTGCTCCTTGTGACTAGCAACAAGCATCCGCCAAAATACGTGCTTAACTACATGTACCCATTCTCCAAAACCACACATATACTGACCTTCCCCCCAACCTCCACCCTGCCTCTTTGGAGCAGTTTCTCAGAGCTGTCTTAGAAGAAGTCTCCTGGACTGCAGTCCTCATTTTGCCCCAAATAAAATTTAACTCACAACTCTCACACTATGCAATTTTTCCTCTGTCAACACTGCCAATTTTGGTTTTGTATATTTTGACTCAGAAACCCTAGCAGTTTAAATTTCTATACTGAACCATACTCAACTTCAAATGATACAAGAAGTTTGAAAATATTAACTCTAATTTGTATATTATGGTTATCATGGATTTTAGCTTTTATCTTCAGGTATTATGGTGTATACTCCATGTTTACTGAAATATGCCCTCAGGTTATAATTTTGCTTGCTCACCATTGCTTTTTCCCTCTCAGACCTCTCAACTACAGTTGCTTTTAATCAGGACAGGCTGGAATATACTTTTTACTTAAGGTTTATTTGTGGTAAATGTCCTAGTTTTTGTTTACATGAAAATGCCATTAGTTTGCTCTCATGTCTAAGATACAGTTTTGTAGACTACATACTTCTGTGTCTGTGGTTATCTCTTTCAGAATTTTGAAACAGTAGCCATTGTCCTGGTTTCTATGGAACAATCAGCTGACCATCCAGCTGTTAGTTCTTGGATTGTAATCAGCCAGTTGTCTGTGGTTCTTTGTAAGATCCATGTGTCTGCGGTGATCTGCTATTAGCTGCACTATGTTTGGGTGCCTACAACCAGGAGGAGAGACAGGATCAGGGGGCCTCCCCCTGGCACCACTCACATTTGAGATTGGATAGGTCTCTATGGTGGAGGCTGTCCCGTATCTTGTAGGAGGATTAGCAGATACCTGGGCTTTCCTCAGTCAGTGCCACCTGCTAGACCACAGCCCCCTCCCCAGCTGTGTCCACCAAAAGTGCCCCCAGAAACTGCAAATATCCCCAGGGAGCAGAGTCATTTCACATTGAGAACTGCCCAGTTAGTTTAAACAGCAATCACAAAAACACCTTCAAAATGTATCAGTAGATTATAACAACAAATATTTATATCTCATCTATGCTACATGCCCATTGGGGGTTGACCATGGCTTTGCTCCATGTCTTCATTTGTCTGGGATCTAGACTGGTAGATAAGCCTTTATTTAGGGCATTTCCTGGAATCACGGCAGGAAGAGAATGAAAGGGAAGAACAGCTGGACAAAACACACACTAACTCTGGACACTTCAGCTTAGATGAGAACCTTGACTCTGATGCTTCCACTTCATTAACTAAGCAACTTGCACTGCCAAGCTCAATATTGGGTGAAAAATATTTTCCTCCATAGGAAGGATCAGGAAATGTTTGAGAGTAATAATACAGTCTCACAGAAGATGAATATGCTTTCATTTATTTCACCTCTTGAATCTGCTGATGGCAATCTTTTGTCACCTCTAAAGGAAATCAATCCTGAATATTCACTGGAATGACTGATGCTGAAGCTGAAGCTCCAGTATTTGGCCACCTGATGCCAAGAGTTGACTCGTTAGAAAAGACCCAGATGCTGGGAAAGATTGAAGGCAGGAGAAGGGGATGAGAGTGGAGGGATGGTTGGGTGGCATCACCAACTCAATGGACATGAGTTTGAGCAAGCTCCAGGAGATCATGAAGGACAGGGAAGTCTGGTGTGCTGCAGACCACGGGATTGGAAACAGCTGGACACGACTGAGTGACTAAACAACAATATACTCTCAGTATAAATTCCAAAGTTTCCTCTCTTCATTGTTCTTCTCTTTCAGAATTTCGATCAATGGTGTATTCAACTTTCTGAACAATCTTATCTTACACTCTCATTTTTGCATACGCTTAATCTTTGTACTTCATTCTAAATAATATCTTTAAATACATCTTTCAGTCTACTCATCTTCTCTCTAGCTATATTTAAGAACCTATTCTTCTGTTGATTACTCTTAAAGTTTTATGTGTACATTTGACTTAATAAAGATGTACATTAATATTTCTGTATTACTACTAATAATTAGAGAGCTTTGAGCCATCTTACGTTATAAAATTGCCTGCCAAGGTAGTCCCTCTGTGTATTTAAAATCTCTATTTTTAATTTATCATCATTAAATTGTTTTTATATTTTTCATATATGTAACATGCATTTGCCAGCATCATTTTAATTTTTTACTATAGTTTTCTTCTCTTCTAAAAACTTCATCCTTTCATTTCAGCAAAATTTTATGACTGACAAAAATTAACCCTTAACTTAAGTATCTTCATTTCACCCTCACTATTGAAGGAAAATTTAGGTTGATAGTTATGTTCTCTCAGTATATTCAAGGTCATGTTTTTTTATTCCTCAATCTTTGCTAATATGAAATTTACAGTCAAATTATAATTCCTGTAATTGTTTATAATGTATGATTTATCACTGCTCACTTTAATATATTTATCTTCATCTTTGTTGTTCTGTAGTTCTTCTATAATAAATCCAGCACCTAATTAAATATCAGGACTTAAGTTACTTCTATAATCTGAGGAATTTTTTTTATCAGTCCAAGATACCATCTATTACTTATACTAATTTTACTTCTCTACTTTTATTTTTTTCTTTTGAAACCCTATTTGATAAATGTTGCCTCTATCTTAGTCTACCTTTGATATCTCAATGTTTTAATACTTTCAATCTGATTTTTGCTTTTGTTTTTTTCTGTGTTTAATCAACTGGAAGAGAAGATAGTTTCTTATACAGGGCACAGGACACTTTAAAAGATGCTATAAACAGGTACAAATAAATGCAGAACAAACTGGCTGCTAAAATGCATAAAAAGTAGGAAGAGTTTTCTGTATCATATAAATAATGAAAAATTTATTCAATGGCAAGCAACAACAAAAAATTCAGTATTTCAGGTAAAAATGTAAAAACAAGCATTCTCATACATTAAATGCAAATCATTATCTGAGTGAAGTAGACTCATGCTCTCATATATATATACATATATTTATATATACAATGTATAATAATATATAAATATATATATAATGTCTTTTTCCCTTAGTTTGTTACCAAAAATTCTTAACACTATAATGGTGAAGAATAGCAAGAAGGTTTATTAAAAAAACAGAAATTATCTAACAATATTGCTGAACTCTGTTACTTTGTACCTAGGTTTGTTAATTTTTACTATCCTCTCATTACACACCCTGAAATAAAAAGGAAACAATAGGAAAATCTATTTCATTCATCCTTCCAATAATTCTTGCAATCATCACTATGATTCCAAGCTCAAAGCAATCAGCCAAACGTAACTTCATGTCCACTTGAATCTTCACAGCTGTGACATTTCATTCCACCTTCCCTTTGACCAAGACTTCTCATAGGACCAGTCCCAGCTACACTGCAGTAAGATATTAATAGCTTTTCTACTAGTCAGTAAAGAATATGAATAAATTTAATTAAATCTTTGACTTTCAGACCTGAAAAATAACACACACAAAAAAAATTGTCCCTGAACCAAAAGAACTTAAATCATTATTGTTGTGGGCAAGTGATGGGTTGAACAGAAGGAAGCCACTCGGGAAATTCTGTTCAGCCAAAGAAAAACAAATGTCAGTATATCTCATGTGAGTAAGTAACTCTGAAAATTATACAGGAGTTTCTGCTTTATGTGGAATATTTCCAAACAAAAATGTCTGAATGCTCACTATAATGTTACCAAGCTTTCCACATATCTGCAGCTAATTTTCTCTTTCTTGATATTATCCAAAGCAGCAGCAAGCATATGCTGGGAATTGATGGTGATGAAGGTCACAAATTGTTTCTATGCTAAGCACACCTGAGTGGGTTTAGAGCAGAAATACTCAAAGAAAAAGGAAGAGAAAGATAGCCTTCTATATAATGGCTCATGTTGTTAATGTTTATAAATTTCAGAGAGAAGTAGCTTGAAAGAAATTTGTTCATCTTTCTGTATGTCAAAGCAGATATTTCCAACTAAATAATAATTTTTGCTTTCTTTTTGTTTGTCAATGGAAAAGGTGACCTTGAAAGCACATAAACAATCTATCAGAATTGGACATCAAAATACCCCAGTTACATTTAGATTGCTTTTACTCCTACAGACATAGGGAAGATGCAGGTCATTGGAGCACAACAAAGAAAGCATGTAAGTAAGCATCATTTCAAATGATGCTATATAAAAACTTGTCATTCTTTATTTGGCCATTTGAAAACCCCAGGTCCTTCATGACACTAAAGTTTCTGTAGAAATTTCATCTTCTCCCCTACTTCTAGAGGGACCAGGTAGGTGGTTTCGATGGAAGATGGGAATAACCCCACCTGAGTGCCCTAAACAATCAGAGATAACTCGGAGACAAGCCTGGAGCCTGCTGATTCATTGTCTCCATGTTTCTCTGACTTAGAGAAGTTTTCCTGCTTCTGGCCCTTCCTTCAACTCTCCTGATCCCCCTATGGCAGTCTTGGTGAGAAAGACATAGACTAACCCTTCCTTCAGTGGTTTCCCTAATAAACTGTACAAATTGTGGAAATGCAGGAACCAGCAATCACTTTCCACCATCTCAGCCATCATCAGCATCATTGTATAGGCAGGAAGAAAATAAAACTTCAGCAAACAGTCCTTTACTGGGAAAATAAGTGGCCTGAGATAACTCCCTTCAGAACTGCTCAATTACACTAATACAAGAATTTAAGAAAAACAAAAACATTCACACTGGTGACAGCATCACTAGAATATGTAACAAATTGTATATTGATGTTGCCCTGAAGAATGCCACTTCTCTTGCTTGGCATTTTAATGCTAGTGCATTCTCAAGTTCCAGATGACAGCTGCAGAGCCAACATTTTAAAGCCATCAGAAAATTCACGCTACACAATGGTCACAGCTGGACCCATCGATCAAACTCTTTTTGCTCCAGTGAGATTCAGGAGTTGTCAGATAATTGAACAGTGCATGTTCTGGACTTGAGAATTTTAGCCATGGGAGCTAGATAGAGAAGAAAGCAAAATGTCAAGCTTTTCTTGTCATTTTAGCCCGAGAGGAAGATTTTTAAAACTCTGCATGATGCTAGGACGCTTCACAGTATTTGCATTCAGAACTGGGCCCTATAGTTGCTATCAGCTCCATTGGTCCTTGAGGTGGAGAGCATTTAAATTTAAATGTTGAGGACTGAATTAAAATGCTGATTCTTACCCTTGTGAAAGCAGATTGTTCCATATGCATGAATATTCCTGTCTTCCTGGCTAGGGTCCAAACTAAGAAAAAGAAGCTTATGATTCACTGTCTCAGATGTGATTGGCCATCAGCTCTACTATTTATGCACCTACAGGTGATACCTATCAGTTAAGATGGTTTTCCCTGGGTGATACAGAAAACCCTGATTCTAAAGGCTCAGGTTATGACATTACTTTTTAAAATCCTATATAAAACCACTCTGAAACTAAGGCAGCTCCAAATTCAGTGCAATCGGGACTTCAGTTGCACTGCCTCTGGGGCTGCCTGACTCTGCCATCTGCTCTTTTGTTTCACACTACACTCATGAACACCGTCTGTACACCGGCCTCAGCATCAGTGCCTTAGACATGTTTCAATTCATGTCATCCTCATTCAATTCATGTCCTGCTCAGTAGACCTCTTATTATTCTTATTTTCACATGAGGGGACTTGAGGTACATATTGACTAAATTATTCTTAGAATATCCAACGTTGCCCACTTCACGGAGAAGAGGAAAGAGTCATGGGAGACTGGGCACCTTGCCCAACACCAGGTGGCCAGCACGTGGCCAAGCTGGGGATATACACCAGCATCCCATTTGGAAGCCTGTCTTCTTAACTGTCAGGCTGTCTAATCTTATGCTTGCAAGTCAGACTGGCCTCTTCAGGAATTCCTTCCACATGGGAGAGTGTCAAAGGGTAGATGAGGTGCCCACTCCCTTGTGTTCACTTTAAGAGCCAGAAGCCCTTTGCCAAAAGCCCCTGCAGACCTTTGCTCAGGTCTCACTTGCCAGAACTGTCACACCTGCCCCACCAGGTGGTCATTGGCAAGTGGATCAGCAGCACTGTGATGGGCTCCTGACCTCAGGATTCATCCTGCAGGGATGCGGAGCTGGGCTCACCCAAGTCTCCTGGAGAAGGAATTGCAGGACGACTCTGCCCACAGGGACTTGGAAAGGACGGTATGGTGCCCACGGCAGGGTGTCTGCTGTAGGTGTCCACCCTAGAAGCCACGTTCCCAGCATGTTCAAGCAGGCACCAAGCATGTGAAGTCAAAAAGTCCATAGCCTCAGTCTTCCCTTTGGAATTTCAAATCATGGCATCATTTTGCCAGACACACCTCAGAGAAGACCATGCCTGGAACAAATCTATCCCCATTTGGATCCACCTTAAACCAGAAATCTGTTCTTTTCTCTGACAATATATATGTTGAAAACTTATGTGCCATTTTTCTGGTGTTACAGTTACAGAGGTGAGGAAGCAGTCAGATTTGTGGAATTTACATGATCGTGGAGGAAAGACTTGGCCAGGAAAATGTAAATGAAGATTATAATAGCAAGGGAAGGGCCAGAGCTCAGAGTGGTGGGATGAGGTGGGGTATATTTTAGAAAGGGTGGTCTAACAAAGCTTCTGAGAAAAAGTGACATTGGATAAAGGCTTCAACAACATGAAGGAAAAAGGAGGTGGCTTGATGGAGTTTAGCATCAAGACTCTGAGGTTCAAGGACATTGAATAGAAGGGCAGCTGCACAGTTATACAAACATCACCGCCTGTGCCTCTGGTCCCTCAACTGCATAAACAGGACATCTCATATGACCATAAGGAGGATTAAATGAATGAGTACCTTTCATGATCCTTGTACTATAGAGCACCTGGGACTGTGTGAGTGCTCAGTAAACGTGAGCTCTTGTCATCTTTGAAATAGTAGTCTGAGTAGAAGTGAGAGCAGGTTATCCTAATAGGAAAGATGCTCCTGGGAAACAAAAGGCAAGGTGGGAGTCTGCAGAGTGGAGGCTGAGTGAACAGGGAAGAACGTGGTGGGGGATGCGATCTGAGATGGAGGCAGGGGCCTCAGTACTCCCCTTAGTAAGTCCCACCTCTGGCTCTTCATCAGGTGACCTTCAGATGAGTTAATCTGAATCTCTAAGTGAAGCTCAGGGTTAGATTCTGAAGTTCAGCCAAAAAGGAAAATCACTGATGTCCATTTTGCCTGCTAAAGAAAGGAGCTTAACTTTTTAAGAGAAACACCAAGCCACTGAAATATCCATGGTGTCCTGCCCTCTTCTGCCTTCAGCCTTATTTCTGCACATCGAGTTCTTGACTATCGTTCAAGGATGTCACATTCTCTGAAGCTAGAAGGCTCCTATGACAACTGTTCCTTCCTCTGGACCACCAGTACTTTTCCTTTACCTCTGGATGACACAGAACCTCATAGACTGTGTTGTGTTATGTCCATGCCTTTCATTCCACACCAGGAGGTAAATTCTTCCACTGTAGGAACCAGCGTCTTGCACATTAAGATACAAAGAGGTATTTTTAAAGAATGAATTTAGGGGCCTTTCTTAGAAACAATGACTAAGAATAAAAGCTAATGTTATATAAGGACTTCCCTGGTGGTCTAGTGGCTAAAACTCCATGTTCCCAATGCAGGGGACCTGGATTCAGTCCTTGGACAGGGAACTAGATTGCACGTGATGCAGCTAGACTTTACATGTGTGCATGGATGGGCTCAATCACTCAGTCGAGTCTGACTCTTTGCAACCCCATGGACTGTAGCCCACCACAACTTCCTCTGTCCATGGAATTTTACAAGCAAGAATACTAAAAGATCTCACATGTCACAAGGAATATCAAAGATCCCTAGTGTTGCAACTAAGACATGGCACAGTCGAATAAATATTTTTTTTTAAAAAGATATAAAAATAAAGCTAATGTTATGCCAAAGTCCCCATTGCCTTGGCAAAGCAGCCAGCTCAACATACATCCAAATGTCAAGCACTGAAAAATGAAGAGACCAAAGATATTTTCATCAGGTTAGAGATAGTTGCTGAAATTGGAACCAGATAGAATATCATGATGCAAGAAGGAAAGAAAGACAAAATGAGAATGTAAAATGTGGATTCTAAGTTTCATTTGCTCCAACAAATTAAAGTAACATAAAACACAAAGTTGGAATATGAAATGGCAACTCACCCCAGTATTCTTGCCTGAAAAATATTATGGACAGAGGAACCTGGTGGGCTACAGTTCATGGGGTCACAGAACTGTACATGACTGAGCAACTAAGCATAGGTCTTCATCATGGTACACAAAAGTAATAGATTCAATTTAGGAGCAATTTTGAAAGAACCAGAAAAAAATCATGGGAAAATGGAATCCCTCAATTTAGACTGATTTAAGACAAAATTGTTTGAAGGCTTAAGTGTGTGTTCTACTTCCTAGATATAAATGTGCTCAGCTTTATGTGCACAGTTTATATTGATTTGTCATGTATCATCTGTTTTTCATGACTGTGATCAGCCACCAGTTTGTCATAAGTTCACAAGTGGATGAATATTGAATGGGAAAGAAAGAAGAGTTAGCTTCTGGGGCTTCTCATGTGTTTTACAATAAAATAAATAAGAAAAAATTAGGTTGTCAAATAGAGGTGAACTCCATGTGGAACAATGGCAGTCACTTTACTCGGGAACTTACCTTGAACAGTAGTCTACAAACAAAATAACTGTTAAAAATGGCCTTGTGAGTTCAGGGCTGGAAAAGCATTTAAATGTCTGGCTGACTCTCGTTCATGTTGTGATATATAGTTCTCTTGGGTGCAGACTGTCAAACTGAGTTAATGTCAATGAAAGAAAATGGGAGATGGACTTTCAGATGTTCTCATTCAGCTAAAAAGAAAATTACAGTTCAGAGTTTTTACTAAGGTAGCTTTTCAAACATCCACTCAGTGGGATGGAAACAGTGCTTTAGAAGAGAGGGCTCATGGGAATACTAAAAGAACCTGGCATCACTCATCATTTTTTACAGTGAATCCAGGCCATCACTTCTGTGCTTTCAACTCAAAAGAGTAAACAGGTGCTAAAGATAAAATGATCTTCCCTGTAGCTCAGACGGTAAAGAATCTGCCTGCAATGAAGAAGACCCGGGCCCGATCCCTGGGTCAGAAATCCTCTGGAGAAGGGAATGGCAATCCATTCCAATATTCTTCCTGAAGAATCCCATGGACAGAGGAGCCTGGTGGGCCACAGTCCATGGGGTCGCAAAGAGTCGGACCTGACTGAGCAGCTAACGCTGCTACTACTAAAGATAATGATCACTGGATTCACGTGGTCACTCAGTTGGTTAGGTGAATCGGGAATAGATACTCTTAAGCAGCTTCCTTCAAACCAACTGCCTGCATCAACCAGCTGACACCTTCCATTCCCTCTTAGTTCATCTTTGCCAATGTTGGCCACAGCCCGTGACCTTCTGAACCTCGCCTTCTACAGACATTAGGTCCGGAATGGTACAACAGCAGCCTTTAAAGTTGATAGCAGGGGCATTCAAGATAATCTATATGGGATCTTCTTCATGTTGTTGTTTTTTTTTTTTCTTTCCTTGACATACAGCAAAACTTGGACCTTGGTAAATGCAAATATAAAAAACTTAGACTGAAATTTTCTAAAATTCAAATTTTACACAAACTATACCTGTATACATCGTTCACTGGGAACCTTAAGTCTCCTTCTGTTTGCCAAACTCAAACATTTGTATAGCATCTGACCATTAAATATTTGGAGCTATCTCATTCTGGATGGTTCTCTGACCAGCAATTTAATTTCAGAACATCACCACTTTTGTCAGTAAAGCAGGATTTGTGCAGTTCGTTGACTTTGTTTTTGTTGGTGGTGTTCATTGGCGTTTATAAAGTATTTGCTGTTATGTTTTGAAAAATAGAATGGAAAACAAAAATTGAAGTGTTTATACTTGTTCTAACAAGTCTCAACAACTTAACAAGGATGGATAAAATTAAACTGGTCACCTGCCCCAATAAACTACTCAGCTGGCCTGAAGTTAATCGGAAGTTGGTCTGAACTTAGTCAGCCATGAGCACAATTGTGAAGTTAGAGAACAAAACGTAAGATATATGCAATGCTAGAAGTATTCCTAATTGTAACCTGAAACTTATCTTCTAAATTATTGGTAAAGTTTGTATAGGTCTTTTGTTTTATGAATTCTTTTTCCTCTTCAACTTAGAGTAACTGTGTGTTCATGGGAGACTAAAGCTTTGCCTACTCCTATGAGACTAGCTATTGACTGGTGGAGGGATTCCAGATTATTTAAATTTCTACAGATATGCAACTGAAAAAAAAATAACCTCCAAATGGATCTAATGTCAAGAGTAAAAGCAAATGAGGTCTTAAGGTCTGAAACTACTGTATATCTGCAGGTGTTAAAAGGAAATGTCCCTGTGAAGATATTAATATACAGGATAAGAGGAAGCATTTGGTGTAATTTAGTCCTATCTCTAATAATTAAACTAACAATTTTAAGTAAACTAGGAAACATGAACATAAGAGTCAATAAAATACTGAGCGCAGAGTCAAGTATGAAAACTCAAAATTGGGAGACTGAGTAATTCATGGAAGCTAAGGGAAGAGAGTTAGACAAGGCTGTGGTCCATGTGGTCAGATTGGCAAGTTTTCTGTGTGGTTTCAGTGTGTCTGCCCTCTGATACCCTCTCACAACACCTACCATCTCACTTGGTTTCTCTTACTAGCCAATCTGATCACACGGACCATAGCCATGTCTAACTCAGTGAAACCGAGCCATGCCGTGTGGGGCAACCCAAGATGGGTGGGTCATGGTGGAGAGGTCTGACAGAATGTGGTCCACTTGATAAGGGAATGGCAAACCACTTCAGTATTCTTGCCTTGAGAACGCCATGAACAGTAGGGAAAGGCAAAATGATAGGATACTGAAAGAGGAACTCACCAGGTCGGTAGGTGCCCAATATGATACAGGAGATCAGAGGACAAATAACTCTAGAAAGAATGAAGGGATGCAGCCAAAGCAAAAACAATACCCAGTTGTGGATGTGACTGGTGATAGGAGCAAGGTCCAATGCTGTAAAGAGGAATATTGCATAGGAACCTGGAATGTTACGTCCATGAATCAAGGCGAATTGGAAGCAGTAAAACAAGAGATGGCAAGAGTGAATGTCGACATTCTAGGAATCAGTGAACTAAAATGGACTGGAATGGGTGAATTTAACTCAAATGACCATTATATCTACTATTGTGGGCAGGAATCCCTTAGAAGAAATGGAGTAGCCATCATGGTCAAAAAAAAAAGAGTCTGAAATGCAGTACTTGGATGCAATCTCAAAAACAACAGAATGATCTCTGTTCATTTCCATGGCAAACTATTCAATATCATGGTGATCCAAGCCTATGCCCCAACTAGTAACACTGAAGAAGCTGAAGTTGAATGGTTCTATGAAGACCTACAAGACCTTTTAGAACTAACACCCAAAAAAGATGTCCTCTTCATTATAGGAAACAGGAATGTAAAAGTACGAAGTCAAGAAACACCTGGAGTAACAGGCAAATTTAGCCTTGGAATGCGGAATGAAGCAGGGCAAAGGCTAATAGAGTTTTGCCAAGAAAACGCACTGGTCATACCAAACATCACTTCCAACAACACAAGAGAAGACTCTATACATGGACATCACCAGATGGTCAACACCGAAATCAGATTGATTATATTCTTTGCAGCCAAAGATGGAGAAGCTCTATACAGTTAGCAAAAACAAGACTGGGAGCCGACTGTGGCTCAGATCATGAACTCCTTATTGCCAAATTCAGAGTTAAATTGAAGAAAGTAGGGAAATCAACTAGAGCATTCAGGTATGACCTAAATCAAATCCCTTATGATTATACAGTGGAAGTGAGAACTAGATTTAAGGGTCTAGATCTGACAGAATACCTGAAGAACTATGGACGGAGGTTCATGACATTGTACAGGAGACAGGGATCAAGACCATCCCCATGGAAAAGAAATGCAAAAAAGCAAAATGGCTGTCTGAGGAGCCCTTACAAATAGCTGTGAAAAGAAGACAAGCAAAAAGCAAAGGAGAAAAGGAAAGATATAAGCATCTGAATGCAGAGTTCCAAAGAATAGCAAGGAGAAAAAAGAAAGCCTTCCTCAGTGATCAATGCAAAGAAATAAAAGAAAACAACAGAATGGGAAAGACTAGAGATGTCTTCAAGAAAATTAGAGATACCAGGGGAATATTTCATGTAAAGATGGGCTCAATAAAGGACAGAAATGGTATGGACCTAACAGAAGCAGAATATATTAAGAAGAGGTGGCAAGAACACACAGAAGAACTGTACCAAAAAGATCTTCACGACCCAGATAATCACGATGGTGTGATCACTCACCTAGAGTCAGACATCCTGGAATGTGAAGTCAAGTGGGCCTTAGAAAGCTATGGAGGTGATGGAATTCCAGTTGAACTATCAAATCCTGAAAGATGATGCTGTGAAAGTGCTGCACTTAATATGCCAGCAAATTTGGAAACCTCAGCAGTGGCCACAGGACTGGAAAAGGTCCATTTTCATTCCACTCCCAAAGAAAGGCAATGCCAAA
>SJYR01005211.1:60542-70691 GCA_006410655.1 Kobus ellipsiprymnus
AAAAAAAAAAAAAAAAAAAAAATTTCAAAAAAAAAAAAAGTATAATTATCAGTTATGGATGTGTAAATAAGATGTGAAGCCAAAATGTCTCCAAAACTCTGAGTTTTCTGACCTTTCAAAACAATAAAATAACCTAGCCTTTCATTTGGATCACAGCTTTTTATTCATGGAGTAACGAGAGCTTTCCCTCAGTGCGTGACACATATTTATTACTTGTTTTAAATAGCAGGGTTCATTTCTTCCAAAAGCAGGATTATTAACTGGAACAATGGTGGGATTCATTCAGACAGTCTTTGGCCATGTCTGCAGTAGCAAAGTGGAGAACACAGGCAATTAGCAGCAACCACTGGATATTCACTTTTCACAAAATTTTTCTAGAATGCCCTGTGAATAACTTTAAAGAAAGAAACCATGTCTACCCGTACAGTGTTTAAAATTAAATAGAAAAATCTAAAAAGGAGCATCCTTACAGATGAATAAATATGCTAGTAATTTAAAAATCTAAACAAATGCATCAGACATAGCTTTTGTTTGGAGCACACAAGCCTTTAGGGATGAGAATATCACTGTAATTCTTTCCTTGTTCGCTCCAGACACAGTTTGAGAAGACTAGAGTCCCAGTAATACAGGGCCATCTGTCATAATACAGAGGAATCACTATTAGTTTTCCCCTCTAGAGGTCTCCCCAGTTTCATACATTATTTTGCACATGGTCCAAGTAGGCTAGTAACATGGCATTCCTTGGAAATGCACACCCAGAAAATGCACTTTGGAAAATTACAATGTACAGATAGTGTTTGTCCTTCCTAAAATGGAATCTTGCCCTGGGATTGCTTTCTTCCTTCAAGATAGAGATGCTGCAGGTCAAAGTCCAGACAATCTGGGCTGTTTTGAAACACTGTTGTAAATAAATTATTAACATCATTCTAAAGAGATCTAGCTGGCTATTTTAAAAATAAATAAACAGTGATGAGGTCATTTTTCTCAATTACATTGGATACAATTTTTCAATTTCTATAAACGTGTTTCAGTGAATCATTTTATCTTTTCTTTTTCTTTAATATAAATTTATTTATTTTTTTATTTTACTTTACACTCCTGTATTGGTTTTGCCATACATCAACATGAATCCGCCACTGGTGTACACGTGTTCCCAATCCTGAACCCCCCTCCCACCTCCCTCCCCATACCATCTCTCTGGCGTCATCCCAGTGCACCAGCCCCAAGCATCCTGTATCATTTTTTTTTTTTTTTACTTTACAATACTGTATTGGTTTGTATCCTTAATTGGAGGTTAATTACTTTACAATATTGTATTGGTTTTGCCATACATCAACATGAATCCGCCACAGGTATACACGTGTTCCCCATCCTGAACTAAATTCATTATTTTTCTAACTACATTTTACTGGGGCTTCCCAGGGGGAATTAGTGATAAAGAACTCACCTGCCAATGCAGGAGACATAAAAGATGTGGGTTAGATCCCTGGGTTGAGAAGATCCCCTGGAGGAGAGCATGGCAACTTGCTCCAGTATTCTTGCCTAGAGAATCCCATGGACAAAGGAGCCTGGCGGGCTACGGTCCATAGTGTCACAAAGTCAGACGTGACTGAAGTGACTTACCATGCCCACACACACCATGCATATTTTATGAATGGGACACCTGCCAATGCAGGAGACATAAAAGATGTGGGTTAGATCCCTGGGTTGAGAAGATCCCCTGGAGGAGAGCATGGCAACCTGCTCCAGTATTCTTGCCTAGAGAATCCCATGGACAAAGGGGCCTGGCGGGCTACGGTCCATAGTGTCACAAAGAGTCAGACGTGACTGAAGTGACTTACCATGCCCACACACACCATGCATATTTTATGAATGGATGAATTAGGTTTCTGCTGTAACCATGCTGCATGGCAAACTGCACCCAGATTTCTGTAGCTTATGAAAACAATCATTTTTTCCACAGTCACATGTTGGTGGGTGATCTGTTATTTGGTTGATCTCAACTGGTCTTGTCTCACCTTCTGAGCTAGACAGGATCATAAGCTTCAAATTGGCCTGGGTCTTCTCTTCAGAGTGAAAGAAAGAGAGAAGGAGTAGCTCCTTGAGATACACTTCTCTCGAGACAAAGGCCAGGTGTTCCTAAAGTATCCACTGAAACTTGCCAAGAAGGCAACAGTTTGAAAAGCCTATGATAATCTCTGCCCCACATTTCATTTGTGCCAAAGTAGTTGTCACATGGCCAAACCCAAAGTCAGTGGTTGAGAAAGTACATTCCATCCCCAGGAAAGTAATAGCACAGCAAAGAAGAAATGAAGGACTAAGGAGGCATGATATAATCCACCTCGGAAGTAAAAAATGGATAATAATTAATGCTCACTGTCTGGGATAACTTGAAAACACCACAGTGGGGAAGAAGTCAGGAAAGAGCGATGCAGCTGCTTGAAAAGGATGTCTCAATGTCACACCTGCATGGTCATCACTGCCAGCCCCTGATGCTGATGCCCTCCTGACTCAGGGACACAGCGCACCCTGTTCCCCTGCACGTGGGTTAGAGTTTTGGCAGCAATTTCTCAAATGGCATTTCTTCTGGGTTTAGCTCCAGTCTCTGCCTAGGATATTCACTCATCAAATCCTTCACTTTCACTCAACCTGAGTCTTATTTTCCCACTGCCAACCTCTCCCCATCAGCACTTGGCACTTAGAACCTGACAATCTTGACTCCTGACTCCAGATATTCCACCCAGGAATCATCCAATGTCTTATTTTTTTTAATAATCTTGTCTTTTCTTTCTTTTTTTTATTTTTTAATATAAACTTATTTATTTTAATTGGAGGTTAATTACTTTACAATATTGTATTGGTTTTGCCATACATCAACATGAATCCACCACGGGTGTACACATGTTCCCCATCCTGAACCCCCCTCTCACCTCCCTCCCCATACCATCCCTCTGGGTCTTTTCTTTCTTTAAATTTTATTACTTATTGTTATTTTCACTATGCTGGATCTTTGTTTCAGCTTGCAGACTTCTATTGTTGAGTAGGCTTAGGTGCCCCGAGGCATGAGGGACCCCCGACCAGGGATCGAACCCACGTCCCCCACACTGCAAGGCAGATTCTTAACACTAGACCATCAAGGAAGTCCCCATTCAACATATTGTTGAGAATGTTTATTCTCAAAACCATTGAAAGTTATAAATCAATCAAAATACACTATGAATTTAGATTATTAATAACAATGTTGCAATTCAATTTTATATATTTCTTTCAAAGTAAAGGCTAAATATAAGCTGTTGGGCTTCCTAGATATCAGAGAAATCATGAACTATGGTAGAATAGAACAGTTTCTGCTTTTATCCCTTCCTCTGTCATTAAGACTTCCAGTTACTTTCTACATGACATCTATTCCTATATTTGATTTTTGGTAACCCCATTCATATGAAGGCTTCAGATGATACTAAGTGAGACAAAGTTATAACATTATCTTTGATAATTAAAAACACACATATCTTTTATTCAAAACAAACACTAGTATCACATACATGTAGCCCTTCCAATTTCAAAGCTTAGAAATTCCATCCAGATTTTACAAACACAATGCAATTCCTGACATAGACAGCACTTTACATTTGAAAGACAAAGTGACAAAGTGTTAGTCGCTCAGTCATGTCTGACTCTTTGCAACCCAATGGACAGTAGCTCTCCAGGCTCCCCTGTCCATGGGATTCTCCAGGCAACAATACTGGAGTGGGTTGCCATTCCCTTCTCCAGGGGAATCTTCCTGATCCAGGGATTGAACCTAGGTCTCCTGCATTGCAGGAAGACTTTATTATTTAGTGTTGAACCCTATTTTCAAATAAGCATCTCATATAGAAGTCTTCTCGTCATGAACTGCAGATTGTTTCATGGACTCAAGGCCAGTCATTTCAGAGATCACACAAGGATTATCTGAAATGTACACTCTACAAAACATAAGATTATTTTGTAGGCTCTAGCATGATGGACGGAGAAGGAACTGGCACCCCACTCCAGTACTCTTCCCTGGAGAATCCCATGGACGGAGAAGCCTGGTGGGCTGCAGTCCATGGGGTCGCCCAGAGTCAGACACGACTGAGCAACTTCACTTTCACTTTTCACTTTCATGCACTGGAGAAGGAAATGGCAACCCACTCCAGTGTTCTTGCCTGGAGAATCCCAGGGATGAGGGAGCCTGGTGGGCTACCATCTATGGGGTCGCACAGAGTCTGGCACAACTGAAGTGACTTAGCAGCAGCAGCATGATGGAGATTTGTCTGTAGTTTGCAGAAATTATCTGCCTGGGGTACAGATAAGAGCAAACAAATTAAAAATAAAATGTATTTTTGATATTTTAACTTTTATGAAGAAAATAAGCAGAGAAATGGGGTAGGAAATGACTCCCAGAATGTGTGCTGCTTGAATTATGGTGGTTAGGGGAGACATCTGAGCTGAATCTAAAGGAGTAAAGGGCTGAGTGGTGTGGATTCCCAGCAACGTGGAGATTGGGGAGGAGAGAGCTCCAGGCTCAGAGGAAGATAGGCAAGATCCTCATGTGTGAATATACCTGCAATGACCAAGAGACACAGTGAGGAAGGTGGCATGCTGATGTCCAGGGAGCAAGGACAAGCATGATACCTGGTGGGATCATCATGGTGGGCAGGATATCAAAGAAATTTAACATAGATGACGGTGGTTTCCAGGGGGTGAATTTCAGGAGTTGCTGGGTACAAGTCAACAGAGAAGAAGTTTGCCAATGATGAGATGGCAAAGACTGGATATTTGGGGACCTTATCTCTACTCTCTCATTTACTAACTAACTAGACTTGGCCAAATGAATCGCTCTTAAGGCCCTCGTTTCTCTTACCTATAAAATGTAGGTATCTATACTGTCAAGGTGCTATCATAGGCTTTAATAAATTAAATTAAAAATCTAATGATCTAACATTGACTGACAACTAACACTGTTATACTAAACTTCATTATGTTAATCATACTTGTCATCAGTTTCGTCCTTCAGCCTAAAACTATAATATGTATAGCTTTGCGGCTGGACAAAGCAGTATCCTAGCAATAGAGAAATAAGTGCTTCCTTTATACTAAGTTAATAACTGCAATATGCTCACTTATAGATGGAAGGAAAAATGCTAGAGCTCTGATAGAAACAAAAATTCTTTCAAAAGATAACTAATAGAATTTATATATTCACTGAGTCAACACATACTTGTTAAATACCCACTAAATATCAAAAACTATGATGATCACTAAGGAGTCAATGTTAGTGCTAGCATAAGGTTGGGATTTCACTTTTAATTGGTAATTTGTCAAGTTAATGGATAGTTATAATCAGTAAATTGTACAAATGATACTCTGTTTCAGTTGAAAACAGATGCAAGAGAACCAGACTATCTGCAGCAGTCAGGATTCTCCAGAAAGAAAAAAAAAGAAAGAATACAAGAACTTATTGATTGCTTGATTGATTTATTACAAGGAATTATGGAGGATGATTATCACATGATTATGGAGGCAAGCAAGTGTCAAGACCTGCAGGGTAAGTCAACTGGAGACCTAGCATCTTCTACAGGATGGAGTCTGAAGATCTGCAAACCAGGAAAGCTGATGGTAATGTTCTGGTCTGAAGGTCAGTTGCCTTCAGGTCCAGGAAGAGCAACGGTTTCAGTTTGAATCTGAAGCGGAAGACTGCCAATGTCCCGGTTTGAAAGGAGTCAATTAGGAGTGATTCTCCAGATTAGCCATTTTGTTCTCATCTTTTTATTCAGCTTTCACCTGCTTGCCCACAGCCCACCCACATTCAGGAGGGTAACCTTCTTTACACAGGCTAGTGACTTAAATGTTAATCTCACCCGGAAACACCCAGATTATGTCTCACCCAATATCTTGGGCCCCTGTGCCCCCGTCAGGGTGACACATAAAATTAAATACCATGATGTCCACGTTTCAAGGTTGACTAACACAAATGAGTGATGACCGTGGCAGTCGAGCAGGGAAGACCTGCAAACATTTAAAAGATATGAAGGAGGTAAGGGAAGTGGGGGCAGCAGGGTTCACGACAAGCATAACCTCCTGAACCAGATCTCCTGATGCTTATCGGTGGAGTTTGGGAAAGGGATGTGTGTGATGAAGACCATGGGTGCAAAGTTAAAGTAACTCTCCCCAACAAGTCCCCAGGCTGTGGCAATGCCGCGGGGGTGTATGTTTCTGCATGTTCCTGGATGTGTATGTGTAAGTGTTTGTATGTGGCTGGGAAGTGGAGTGTGGAGAAAACTGGGCTAAAGAAAGGGAGCAGATACACTAGGTATCCTAGATACATACTAGAGACCTGGGTCGGTGTGCACTCCCTTGCTGGCCACTGGATCCTGGAGTCAGTACTTCAGTGTAAAGGCCGCACGCAATCACAGGGCTGTGAGCAAAATATTAATGACACCCTTGAGAAGTCACCCAGCTCAGTCTTCTGCCTGGAAGGATGCACTTACATCTTGAGAAAATGAGACTCTATCGTTCTGTTTTTCTATTTCTTCAGACAGGAAGATTCTGGAGGCCAATTCGTTATCAGAAACACTCAATTTCCTCTACAATACAGCCGCACACAATATTAGTGCATAATAAAACGTCCTTAGTACTTACGTGCTCCAATAACGCAATTATTATTGCTTCCTTAGTGCTGTGGGCTGGTTCTCTGCTCTGCAGCCGTAGATGCCAGCTGTGTGACAGGGGACTTGCTAATTGGCCTCTTTGGACCGCAATTTCTTCTTTTTAAAAAGAAAGCTTGGATTAGAGAGTCATTATGGAGTCTTCCCATTTTAATTTTGTACCTATGATTTCTATAGATTTAATACTAGATATCTCTCCCCTACTCCAGCCAGGCACTTCTCTGTTTTTAAAAGTACCATGCTGCGCTCATGTGGTCAGACTTGAAATGACACACATTTAAGGAAACCAGTAAGTACAATTTTTGTTTTAATTAATGTCAAGTGAAATCCTATACTTTAAAATAAAATTCATAAATAGTAACAAAATCAATTTGGATCACCTGTCCACTAAAAGCATCAAGGCTTTACCCACTCACACGGATGCAAAATTTTCTTGTAGGAATAATAATACATATTCTAACATGAGTTAACATGAATGAGCATTAGCTAAGAGCTAGGCAAGGTAAAATTTTACATACCTCATCTCACTTAATTTTTCAAGCATAGGCTGTTTTGATATATTATTTTTCAGGTATGGACACTAAAACACATACGGGGAAAGTGCCAGGATGTCAATAAATAAATGTAAGTGAAGTCATGGACTGTAGCCTATGAGGCTCCCCTGTCCATGGGATTTTCCAGGCAATAGTACTGGAGTGGGTTGCCATTTTCTTCTCCAGGGGATCTTCCCGATGCAGGGATCAAACCCAGGTCTCCCACATTGTAGACAGACACTTTACTGTCTGAGCCACCAGGGAAGTCCAAATAAATGTAAAGGCCAGTATAAAGCTGATTTTTCTGACTCAGAGCCCAAACTCTTTAGCCATCATATTCTTACCTTGTTCAATTCTTTTCGATTAACAAAAGTGCATTTTCTAATATTCCATTATCAGGAGACATTAGGAAAGAAACAAAGAATTTTTGAAAATGAGCTGAGATAATATAATACATGTGAAAACTATACAAATGCAATGCCTAGTATGAAAATAGGAGCTCAAAAAATGTTAACTTCTTTCTGAATTAAGTATCTTATTGCTAACAGAATAATACTACTTTATTTAATAACTAATATTGACTTCCAACCTATTGGGATGTGAATCAAAAAAGAGATTAAGTATCTTAAATCAACCAGTGAGTACCGATCTTCTAAACAGTTCAAACTCTATCCCTGGTAAGTGAAAAAAGATCTGTTAAGAGCTTAGGAATGAAAGAGGATTTATTTCAGGTTTATATTTTTGTTGGTTGACTGCACAAGGCAGAACAGCAGTGACTGCATTTCAAGTTGCAAAAAAGAGCTATTTTTAGTTTAAAAATGAGAGGACGTGTCTACTCAGAGAAGCAGTAGCAGCCAAAATACCGTGTTAACCTCTGGCTCTTCAGGGGCTGACCATGTGAAATTTAGGAGTGTTTCATCTCATTAGAAAATTTCTCATCTGCAAATTAAAGAGATTAGATTCTAGGGTTTGATCCTAATGATTCTAAAAAGTCTTGAGTTCAGATCATCTTCATCTTTGGTCTGCTTTGTTTCATAATTCTATAGTCACGTGGCAGGAGGATTTGTGTTTGCTTGGGCTTTGTTTAACTTTTTCAGTTATTTCTCAACCACCCACCTGAGATGTGAGGTTGACAGTCTTACCTTTGCCCTTAATAAGTCAATGACAGAGCATGTGCTATCAGATCTTTTTAAAGCGCCATCCGGACAGAGAAAGCCAGTGACTGAATGTCACATGCCAATCTGTCTCCCCAAGTTCCATGCAAAAATAGTGCTGCTGGCTCTGCCATTCATGTTTCCTCTGTTTTGTTTCAAACCCCAAGAACCCTATTTCCTTAAATATCTCTAAAGGAAGAAATAAAAACTTAAACAAAAAAGGTCCAAATTTGTTGGGTCAGTGAGACCATCTAAGAAGGAATTATTATGGTATTTATAAAACCTAAACAAGTTAGTCATTAGGAAGTTACCATACATCCCTGATAATAATAATAGCTAGCTTTTGTGATGTTTGACTACTAGTCCACTGTTGAGATCAGAAAAGGTCACTAAGATGCAGAAAAGACAAAGTAAGGCTACCGTCTGCAAATATGGAATGATTTTTGCACAAGGACTTAACAATGAAGAGAGTAAAGTCTACAGATGTTGGTTCTGCATCTTATCCCAAAGCGAAATTTTATAGCCAACAACCATAGCTACTATTATGAGTCAACAGCTATGGCCTAAGAACTCTTGATCCATTATCTCTAATCCTCATAACAACACCAGAACTAGGAATTATGTCTAACTTATGTAGAATGTAATTGAGGCCCAAGAAAGATAAGTAATTCCTTAAGGTCACACAGACAATAAGCAAACAAGTAGAAGGGTTCATGTTTACCCAAATCTGAGGTGTGCTTTTGGCTTCCCTGATAACTAGGACTGTAAAGAATCTGCCTGCAATGCAGGAGACCAGGTTCTATCCCTGGGTTGGGAAGATCCCCTGGAGAAGGAAATGGCACCTCACTCCAGTATTCTTGTCTGGAGAATTCCATGGTAAAAGGAACCTGGCAGGCTGTATATAGTCTATGGTGTCACAAAAAATCAGACAGGACTGACTGACTAACACACACACAAGGCTGTTTTATCCACTTTTTGTCACATCCACTCTGGTATTACCTAGGGTCTCAGCTCAAGAATTATCTTAAAGACCATAATGAACAAATATAGTATTAAAAATGGTAATCATCAGGAACAAGGTAAGGATACTCTTTCTCAGCACTGCTTTTCAACATCATACTTGAAGTCCCATTTAATGCAATAAGACAAGAAAATTAAGGCTATGCAGATTGAGAGGGAAGACATAAACTGTCTTTGTTCACAGATGACAGGTTAATCAATGTAGAAAATCTAAGAAATCAACTAAAAAACTCCTGGAACTAGTAAGTGATCACAGCAATGTTGAAAGATGTAATGTTAATACGGTTAAGTCAATCTCTTTTATGATAACAACAATGAACAAGTGGAACATGAAATTAAAAACATAATATCACTTATATTAGGACCCCTGAAATTAAATACTTAAGAAAAATTCAAAAATATTACAAGATCTGCATTTAAACCTCCAATTAAAGTAAAAAATTTTGTATTTAAAATTTTTTTAAAAGAATATATATATATATAAACTACCTATACAGAAAATGGGCCAAAGATCTTAACAGATACCTTACCAAGATACATAGATGGCAACTAACACATAAAAGTTTTCAATATCATATGTTATTCAGTTCAGTTCAGTCGCTCAGTGACTCTTTGCAACCCCATGAATCGCAGCACGCCAGGCCTCCCTGTCCATCACCAACTCCCGGAGTTCACTCAGACTCACGTCCATCGAGTCAGTGACGCCATCCAGCCATCTCATCCTCGGTCATCCCCTTCTCTTCCTGCCCCCAATCC
>SJYR01005212.1:22806-42034 GCA_006410655.1 Kobus ellipsiprymnus
AGCCATGAAATTAAAAGACACTTGTTCCTTGGAAGAAAAGCTATGACCAACCTAGACAGCATATTAAAAAGCAGAGACATTACTTTGCCAACAAAGGTCCATCTAGTCAAATTGTGGTCTTTCCAGTAGTTATGTATGGATGTGAGAGTTGGACTATAAAGAAATCTGAACACCAAAGCATTGATGCTTTTGAACTGTGGTGCTGGAGAAGACTCTTGAGAGTCCCCCAGGCTGCAGGAAGATCCAACTAGTCCATCCTGAAAGAAATCAGTCCTGAATATTCATTGGAAGGACCAACGCTGAAGCTGAAACTCTAATACTTTTGGCCACCTGATGGGAAGAACTGACTCATTGGAAAAGACCCTGATGCTGTGAAAGATTGAAGGCAGGAGGAGAAGGGGATGACAGAGGATGAGATGGTTGGATGGCATCATCGACTCAATGTACATGAGTTTGGGCAAACTCCGGGAGTTGGTGATGGACAGGGAGGCCTGGCATGCTGCAGTCAATGAGGTTGCAAAGAGCTGGACATGACTGAGCTACTGAACTGAACTGAACCTGTAATAAAGGCTGGCATGGGGGAGCGGCATGACAGAAGGAAAAGGTGACAAGATGACCTTTAATTTCCCTTTGGGACTCTGTGATTTACGAGTCTAGTGTGTTGGACAGAATATCAGGAAAATGGCTGCAACCTTTGTTTGTATTTATGTTGCCTTTTTCACACGGGCCTTTTGGCCGTTATCCTGAGACATGTTGTCCCAGAAAGGCCTGACAGTCCCAGTTATATTTTCCTGTGAAGAGGATTTTGCCTTCTGGATTTTGCCTTTGGGTGGCACACAATGGCTTCTGTGTCACCAGCTTTTCAGACTTCTTCAAGAAACTGTATTTGGTGCTAATATCTCACGCACTTGGAACAAACCCCTTTGAAAAGGGATTTCTTTTCTTGACCAGGATGAAAAATGTACTGAGTGGGAAAAACACCTCACAGTGTTTGTGTTTTCCTTTTGGCCTCACCTGGTATTTTTACCCTGATGGAGCAGCCTCTGGAAACCTGTGGCACACATCAGTCTTGCATCTATTTCTGTTTGTACCATTAGGAATGGATAATTAAAGCTTTTCAAAGATACTCAACACACGACATATTTTTGGTGAAAGCAGAGCTTTTGTTTGGAAAAGTGGCTAATATACTTTCAAGCAAATCTGTAGATGTGTTATGTTTAGGAGGCAGCATAAGAGATCTGAGCTGGCAGATTAATTGCTGTGCTAGGGCACCACTGAAGACAAGCAGTGGATCCAAGACCGTGAAAACCGGTCTTATATAAACTCGTTTCATCATCCAGGTGGAAATAGCATGCCTACCATTTCTGAACAAATCTGGAGAAAATGTCAGTGTAATATCTCAAGGGTAATTCATTTTTGAAAAATGAGTGTCCTTTCTACTGACTACTTCTTTTTGGAAGAACATTTTTAGCTTTTCAAACTGTGCTTTCCTGCCCTGTCTGGATTTTAGCTGTTTGTATGAGAGGTGATGAAAACAAAGTAAAGAAATGGCTCTCACCCAAATCAGTCTCAATTACTGAGGTCAACAGGCTTCTAGTTAAGAAAGGAATTTTCATCTGTGGAGAGGCAGGGCACAGGCCTCTGGATGGGCTGGTCTTGGAGCTCCCTTTCTTTTCTAATCTTTTCTGATTCCATAGCATAGCAACTTCCAGGGAGTGTGACATTTCATAACCCATCAATAGGCTATTTCAAATGCCAACTAAAGGGAAAAGGAGCGTAGAATAGACTTCAGGGAAAATTAAAGTAAAAACACTAAAAGAAATTAGATACATTTTCTTGGCTTGGTGAGCATTTCTGGTGATCAAAAAAGATGTTTAGAAATATTTCTTTAGGAAAATGAAAGCAATTCATTTCCCTTGACTGCTTCCTCTATCAGACATTTTATGTGCATTGTAATCTCTATTATTATCATCATTTTATTGATGAGGAAACTGCAGAATATAGATACTCTGTAACAGTCTCATGGAACTGACACTAAACAAACACTATTTCAGCTACTATTTCATCCTTCATCTCTATAACTGATGGTAGCGATTCACCATTCATCCTTGGTGCGACGTCCATTGCACCGTGGTGTCGACTTCAGAAAACCTAAGTTAATGGGGGGTTATTTCTGTGGCATCAAATCTCTAATTATATAATAGTTAATATATTGAATGAGATTGAGTCAGAGATTGTAGGTGAAATGATTGTGTTCTCATTTCTTTTGAAAAACTGCCTGCCAAATCTCTTTCCACATACTTCAAACCTTGATCTAATTAATGGATTAAAACAGCTACAAAAAGTTTTATTGAAAGTAGTGAACAAAATCATCACATATATTTTTCTTTCAATTCCTTGTCAATCTCTGAAATTAATGAACAGGTAGAAGCATCCATTGGGACCATTTATTTTCTTCTAAATTTCTGGGCTCTGTGTTATCTTCCGTTGCATTGGGACTATTTTTAGATTTTTTTTTTTTTCCTTACATGAAAAAGGTACAATTCTGGAGTGATAAACTTGTCCACATTTGTCACATCAGAATTCTACAAATGTACCACTATTTTCATCTTTTCTTTCTTTAGCCTCTGCTCCTCTGGTGTCTGGTGACTTTGCTTTATGCTTCAAGAAGAGTACTGGATTATGCCTGCCTTTTTCCCTTAGCCTTTAGAAAGCATGCTTCTTTTTAAGGACTCTGTTGTTAGTAAAGCAGCCACCAGAAATTCTACATTTTGTGCCAACAATGAATCTGGCTGGAAGATTTTCTTTGAGAAATTCTACCATCCTCCGCTAATGACTCAGTGAAAGTGAAAGTGTTAGTTGCTAGCCACGTCCTACTTTTTGCGACCCCATGAACTGTCAGACTCCTCTGTCCATGGGATTCCCCAGGCAGGAATACTGGAGTGGATAAAAATAAGAACTGGTTCCTGGTATCTATGCTACCTCAGACAGTTGACAAACATTTTGTGAAGGAACTGTGGTACTAGAATAAACCCCAACTAATAGAAGTCCCCACACTAGACTTCACCACTTCACTGCTAAGTTGTAGAGAGTTTGTACCTAAAGGAAATACTTTACAGATTTGAACGCGATGTCTGTGGGAGATGTGTACCAAAGGGCAAGGTGAGATAAGGTCCTCATGCCCCCATGCTCTAGACCTATCCCAGCAGTTGGATGAGTACTAAACTCTGCAATAATACAGAAACCATAAGCTTGCTTCTCATCAATGGTAACACAGTCTTCATTTTTGAAACACGGTATTCATTCATGGATTCTGTATTCGGCTATATCTTTTTATGTTCATATCAAATGTTATTTTCCTTTTAATAATGCATGCTAACCTTGTGATAAATAAAACAGTTAGTTACAAGAAACAATTGTAATTTGTATTTAGATACAAATTTTAAGTGGACTTGCTTATTTCTGACTCATCCTATAAACCTGCAAGAGCTTGCCTTCTTTAAAAAAAGCTTATACTTCTTATGAGCAATTTCTTACCTTCCTTCTTTCCTTATTTCTTTCCCTCATCTAAAAAAAATCCTGTGATACAGATGTTTGGGGGGATCGATATCCTGTGCAAAGTTCCTTGCAACTCAGTTTTAGAGTTCTGTCGTATTTTTAAAATTTCTACCAAATAAAATGAGAGCTACTAGAACAATTTGAAACCATTTCAATGGTGAATTTTTGCTTAAATGGTAATATTCATGAAACAACTGTACTTCAGATGGTTATTAATTTGCAAAACATCGTTCCATTTAACTCTCTTTTCTTATGCCTCTGCTAGGAAATAAATATTCTCTGGTAGAAAGAGATTATTCTTTTTAAGTTTTCTTTTCTGAAGATGATTTTCACTCATCTCTTAACCTTCTTTGCCAGAGCCGGAAGTTCAAGGTAAAAGGTAAGTAGGACCCTCCTGGGAATTTGTTAGCCCTGTGAGAACATATGCTGAAATGACTTAAAAAGATGCAATATAGCCTAATGGAAAAACATTCAAATTTTAGAGAGAGGAATTAGATTCATACCCCAGCTCTGCTATTAATTATCTTGGGCAGGTATCAAGATTCTCATTTGGAAATTGAAGTTCAATTTCCAAACATTTATGGTGTTTCTCAAAAGTGCTAAGCACATGTTGGCATGCTGAAGATGTGAGTTGAATTAACATATAGGTAATGTGTTTCAGGAATGTCACAGAAGAGAGTCTGAGCTAAAACAAACAATGGCTTATGTGCCAGAACACAGCCAGCTTCTACAGTGGGAGGTTCTGTTAACACAGTTCAGTGAACCCTGGGAGAGTAGCATGTTTCTGTACAAAGGTGAAGAGGCAGAAAAAACCAAAGAGAGTAAATATTTCTAAGCCCGCAGCGCCCACCTCTGACTGCACTCTGGCTGAAATTGTCTCAGACCTGTGACTCTTGGCTCTGTGGCTCTGTGGCATGTGGTGGGGAAGCAAGCGGTGAGGAAAGTGGCTGTGGACGGTCTTTGTCCTTGGGCAGCCCCCACGCCCCACCGGCAGGCAGATGGATGCTTATGCAGATTGCCTGCTTCCTTCGTAAGTGCTCATCCTTGTGCTGAGTATTAATTCTCATCTGTGTTCAAGGATTGTAATCAAGACAGGACAGTAATCAAAATGATGTGTACACCAAAATCAAGGCTTTTTACATCAAAATCAAAATTGCATGGTAAATTAGAGGAATACGTATTATAGTTTAATCAATGACTCTGAGCTTGCTTTCACGATTGATGCAGAAGGAACGAAAGGTTAGGTTTAAAAGCAGCCAAGAGGAAAGTATTAAGAATTTATCTCATAATCTTAGCTTATTAAGACTTGTTTATAAGAAAGAAAGATTTTGCTGTATGTCTTACCATACTATCCTTCTCCTTTGAAACATGGGACCCACGCCCCCAAAAAATCCATAAAACAAAAAAAAACCTTTTAGTATCTGCCTTTACTTCGTTTCTTACAGAATAACCTGCACCCCCGGGGCAGAAAAAGTTCTTTACAAGTGAAATGATATAGGCATGAGATAAAAAGGGCTAATATGCTTATTCACAGTGTTAAATAGATTGCTGTCTTTGCTGTGCTTTTTGAGCAAAAGATTTGATGTGAATTTTTTGCTTCTTTCTGGTAAGTGACGGTGTTGTTAGTTTGGTCCCAGTGCCTTATCTTCACAAGGCACTGTGATTTTCTTTTTACCTGATCATGCCCTTTGAAGTAGCAGCTAAGGAATAGGTTTTTCTGCTTTTAAAAGCATGTACTTCACACAGGGAAAATTAAATAAATTCTAATATAAAAGAAAAGAATTAACATGCATAGAAGGGAAAGAAAAACATCTTACTATCTTTATATATGGTGCATTTTATCATGGCATTGAAACATGTATACTATCAAGTAAGAAACGAATCGCCAGTCGATATCCGATGCAGGATGCAGGTGGGAGGTGGGAAGGGATTCATGTTTGGGAACGCTTGTACACTTGTGGTGAATTCATGTTAATGTTTGGCAAAAGCAATACAGTAATGTAAAGTAAAGTTAAAATAAAAATTTAAAAAAATTAAAAAAAAAAAAACAGAATTATCTTCCTTGGACTTGGTAGAGGTCATTAGATTTCTTAACCGATTATTCTCTTATACAAGAACATGTATTTATGTATATATCACCTCCACCAGCAAAGGGAAAGAGAGTTGAAGTGTAGAACACTGTCCATTGTCATTCAGCATCTAAGTCTACCTGGGATGTAGCATGTTCAGGGGTGATGTGAGCTTTCCAGGCTTCCATCATCTTGACCTTGTGCCCCACCTCTACCACTTAGCAGATGTTCATAGTTATTGTTGGGATTTACTTCCTAAGTTTTTATTCTCCATGAGCACGTGGCCTAGAAACCTGGAGTAATTCTTGGTTTTCTCTGGTACACTCTGCACCATGGCAGTGGTTTGTCTGTAACATAAGTATCATTTCTATCACTACTGACAATGTTTAAGTCTTTAGCATCTGTCATCTGGACCACAGTGATGATTTCCTAGGCATACTCACCTCATGGATTCCCTACCATCCATCCATCCCCCATCCTGTTGCTACAGTAACATTTTATAAATTCAAATGAAATCCCATTAGTTCCTATTTAAATGTTTTCACTGTTCTTATAATTAGAGGATAAATGTATATAGACTTGCAAGTTTGTCATTAAAGTCCTTCATGATCTTCCTGGCTTCTTTGTTCAAAGTCATCTCATGCTTATACTCTCAAGCACACACACACACACACACACACACACACACACCCCTACACACCTCTTTACCCTCCAGATACGCTCAGCTATCAGTACTCTCCTTAGCATGCCATCCTGTGTGTCACTCTGAGTGCCTTCCCTCTTTGTAAAATCACTCTCTTCATTCACTTTCAGGATCACTTTTTAAAGTTGTTTTAAATATGTGTTTGTGGAAATAAATGAAGACCGTGCAGATGTGAATTAACAAAACTATTCATTTAGACCTGGCGAGGGTGTCAGCAACAATTACTTGTATTTGGCAGAGACTCCAAGGCAGGCAGAAGAATAGGAAGCCTTTACAATAAAACAAAGAAGTTTTCAGGTAGGATCTGGGCATGGGGAAGCTGGAGTTCAGCTGACTAGAAGTGGGCATCTGATGTGCTTGAGGAAGTACACTTGGCTTCCTCTGGTTGGTCCTGAGTTGGAAGGATGTGGGGGGCGTAAGTAGGAAAGATGAAAGCCATTGACCAAATAATGATTGTTTGTAGCCAGCTGTTGCAGAGATTTTGGGTTTGCTTCATGGTCTGGTCACCACAGAGGTCATGGTCAGAGTTGTCTTGTCATATATGGTCTGGCTGTTGTCTGTTTGTATGTTCAATTTCTCTGGTCAATCAATATCTGTTGAATGAGCAGATGAACATTTTAGCTCATTAAGTGTTCATTCCCTCCACTTCCAACTTAATGATAAATTCCAGTGTTCCAGCTTCTTTATCTGTCAACAATTATAAGTCCTTTGCTTAACGTATAGAAAGGAAACCTCCACATAGGTCTGGACATGCTGATTCCAAGGGGAAGGAGATTTCCTTGTCCAAAGAAATGTCCAAAGCTTTTACCCTTAAGCACTAGGTGACCCCACTATTCTCAGATGAAATGGGAACTTGAGTTCCACAGTCTATTCCTGCCGCTTGTCCCGTTTGGTCAGTGATGACCTCACTGACATCACCTGCCTAAGATGAAAGATGTGTAAGATTGTAGTTCTCTATTCTTATGTAACTTCTTCCTTTACAGATAAAGAATCTGACCTTCAAAAATAACTTTTCTTACTTAAAAACAGTGATAATAATGTGCCATCCACTCCAGAAAGATCACTCAGTTGCATGAAATGTTTGTATAAAGCTTGACACTCTACCAAATATTCTAATAACATAGTGTCTACTCTATGAAATGTTTAGATTCTATTTCAACAGAATTAAAAGTCAATGTAGGATAAAATGTAAATTGCTTGTCAAGATTTTACATGGGGGTATAAGGCTACATTGATGTTACTATTGTTTTTCAGTCGCTAAGTCGTGTCTCTTTGCAACTCCCTGAACTGCAGCACACCATATAGAGATAGTCCTTCACTATTTCCATGAGTTTGCTTAAACTCACATCCATCAAATCAGTGATGTCACCCAACCATCTCATCTTCTGTCACCCCCTTCTCCTCTCGCTCTCAATTTTTTCCAGCATCAGGGTCTTTTCCAATAGTCAGCTCTTGGCATCAGGTGGCCAAAGTATTGTAGCTTCAGCTTCAGCTTCAAAGCTAAGTCCGGCAGTATCTCTGAAGAACGTGATTGGTTTGAAGGGAAGGAGGTAACAGTGGTATTTATTCATATCCATCTTTGTAGGAAAACAGTGGGCTATAATGTGAACCAATAAACCCCTTATGCAGCTAAATCATGGAAATCTGTCTACTTATCTCCAAGAAAAAGTTTTGGCTAAGCAAGTTAATTTTATCATGAGGTATTTGCATAGTAATTGTATTGCATCTGAATGTGCATCTGTCTGGAAGTCATCCTTTGCTTTTCGATCATATTCTTTGGACAGGGATTAATATAGTTCCTAGAGAATTTTTATGTAGTAAATTATTGACGTTGAGTACTGATTTACTTTTGTGGTTTGGTCCTTTGTAATGTGATGCTTAAGACTCTAGTCTGTTTTGTGTTGCAACTGCCTTTATTGTTGTTACCAGGTTCTGGTCACTTGAATTTTGTGTGCAGACTTGATTTAAGGTCACTAATAAATGCTCTTATATAGTATAAGGTTTCAAGTATTAAGAGAATGATAGTTAAGTATGCTTTTATGAAATAGATGTGTGATATTGTTTAACATTTTTAATGTGGCTACCATGTGCTCATGAAAAGTGTGACCATGGTAATTATCTATTGAGATTGTTCCAGGAACCTCAGATGACCTCAGATCATTGAAACCATTGCATGCCATGATCTTCCCTGGAGGTCACAATGTTTCTACCTGCCCCTACTATATTCAAGGTTATTTCAAGGTACCACTACTTTGAGTGGTACAACTCTTAATCAGGGTTTCTAAAAATTACCTTGGAGTGATGAACGAGAGTACATTCACCAATAGGATTTCCTAGAATTAGTGAAAGACGTGTAATCAACTTACTATGTAATATCTTCCCCAAGTTTAATGAATGTAAATATCAGACAACTGAATTACATTCATATTATGCCAATTTCATTGGTAATTCTTAGTTTAGAAGATGTTTGTGAACTAATGTATTGTGTTCCTAGGCCAGTTTGGTCTCTATGGATAGAAAAGACTTATTTGTGCAGATCTTCTTTGTTAACAGAAAAGTGGTAGATTTTCTTCCATACTCAAGATTAGAATGAGGCAATAGCAGAGACGTTATCATGGTGGGTTCTGATTTCCAGTACAACCTTCTTAATCACAGCATTCACAGCATTTTCTAGACTTCTTGGCTATAGTCACATGTTGACATCACCCAAGAGCAATCAGAAGGGGCCCCACAACTACTTTCCTGGCCTTCCCTCAGAGCTGGGAAGTGATCCTCTTCTTACTCATGGCTTCGAGCATAATTTTTAGATACATGCTTGCTGACCCTCAGTGCATCTACCTCCAGTACACCCTGCTCAGAGCCCTGTGAACGCCTCCTGGAGATTCTTCTGCTTGCTCAAGTTTCATTGAAAACATTCCATCTTCTCAAACATTTATCAGAACACAAGGTACTATCTGCACCAAACACAGTTCAAAATTCCGTCCACAAGAAGTGATTGCTTTTCACATGAGCAAAGTTTCTGTTTGCTGCTTGATATGTAGGTTATCCATATTTGATGACCATTATTTTTATTATTGACCTTTAAAATTTTTTATTTATTTAGCTGAGCTGGATCTTCACTGCTGAGCACAGGCCCCTCCCGTTGCAGTGAGAGGGGGCTGCTCTCCAACTGAGGTGCTCAGGCTTCTCCCTGCAGTGGCCTCTCTTGCTGCAGAGCGTGGGCTCTAGGCATATGGGCTTCAGTAGTCGTGGTGTGTTGGCTCAGTTGTTGCAGCTCACAGGATCCAGAGCACAGCCTCAGTAATCTTTGCACACAGGCCCAGTTGCTCTGCAACACATGGAATCCTCCTGGACCACGGGTCCAACCCACATCCCCTGCACTGGCAGGTGGGTTATCAGCCACTGGACCACCAGGGAAGCTGTTAATATTGACCTTCTAGGAGAAGGCAATGGCACCCCACTCCAGTACTCTTGCCTGGAAAATCCCATGGACGGAGGAGCCTGCTGGGCTGCAGTCCATGGGTTTGCAAAGAGTCGGACACGACTGAACGACTTCTTTCACTTTTCACTTTCCTGCACTGGAGAAGGAAATGGCAACTCACTCCAGTGTTCTTGCCTGGAGAATCCCAGGGATGGCGGAGCCTGGTGGGCTGCCATCTCTGGGGTCGTACAAGGTTGGACACGACTGAAGTGACTTAGCAGCAGCAGTGTTTGTTCTGGATATAAAATCCTCTATAGTCTTCTAAATATTCCTCACTGTTGTCCTCTTCCACCCACTCACCATCTCACATATTTTGCTTGGTTTGAGCGGGGAAAGATTTAAGCTTTTCTATAAAACACCCCATTTAAGATTTGAACGTTTATAGGAATCTCTGGGGCCTTTTGCAATTGTTCTGATTCAGTAGGTTTGGTTTGGGGCCTGAGATTCTTCATGATTAACCAGCTCCCAGGTGATGAGACGATGCTCAGAGCAACCGTGAGTCCCAAGGCCCTTGAGCAGTGCCTTTTCATAGAACTTTCTGCAGCAGTTAAAATATTCCATATCTGCATTGTCGAAAGCAGTGACCACTGCCCTGTGTGAGTACTGAGCACTTGAAATGTGGCTAGTGTGACTGGGAAACTGAAATTTTATTTTACTGAATTTTAATTAGTCTGTATTTTAATAGCTGCCCACAATATTTGACTACATCAGAGAACTTACAATAAGGTCTTACAGTTCATTGATTTTGCCCAGTCTCGAGAAGGGTGATCTCAAGATTGAGGGCTTTTTCCTAGACAGCATATTAAAAAACAGAGACATTACTTTGCCAACAAAGGTCTGTCTAGTCAAGGCTATAGTTTTTCCAGTGGTCATGTATGGATGTGAGAATTGGACTATAAAGAAAACTGAGCACAGAAAAGTTGATGCTTTTGAACTGTGGTGTTGGAGAAGACTCTTGAGAGTCCCTTGGACTGCGAGGAGATCCAACCAGTCCATCCTAAAGGAGATCAGTCCTGGGTGTTCATTGGAAGGACTGATGTTGAAGCCGAAACTCCAATACTTTGGCCACCTGATGAAAATAACTGACTCATTTGGAAAAGACCCTGATGCTGGGAAAGATTGAGGGCAGGAGGAGAAGGGGATGACAGAAGATAAGATGGTTGGATGACATCACCAACTCAATGGACATGGGTTTGGGTTGACTCCGGAGTTGATGATGGATAGGGAGGCCTGACATGCTGTGGTTCATAGGGTCGCAAAGAGTCAGACACTACTGAGTGACTGAACTGAATTGATCTCTGAACTTCCAGAATCTTGCATAGTGCTAAGAACATTATGTGTGTGTATAAACAGCATCCCTAGTGAGAGATCTATCTCCAATTATGAAAGCAGGTTCATAGAACTGTCATACAACAAAAAGTTATTTTACTTTAAAGCTACATGGCATAGCGTGTAGGTAGTTCTGCCTCCACCTATTACAGGATAATTTCTGACAAGTCATTTAATCCCTCTAAGCATCAATTTACTCATCTCAAAATAGTAATCATGATTATGGTAATACCTATCACATAGGGTTGCTATTCACAGGTGTTATTCACATAGAATTTTTGTCAAATCACTTTTTCAAGCGATATTTGTTCTGGAAATGCTAGTTTTTGTTGTTATATTAGCGTGTGTTCTTTCCCTCCCCTAAATATTTTTATTTCTGGTGAACTAATAGAGACAGATGCTTTATGTGGACAGGATGGCAGTCTTAATTGGGAAGTGAAATGATACCACAAACTCATGTGCAGTTTGTGTATTTCTTCATGGGGAGAAAACAGGTCAGATGGTCAAGGAGGAAGGTTTTTACAAGTTTCTCTCACTGTATGGCATTGCATTGCTTTTTTTGTGGAAATGGATGTAGTATTTTTGCTTGGGAACTGCATGCTCTTTGATTTAGTTTGCTAATAAATTTGGGTCATAAATGTCTTGCTAAGTGTAATTGGAATTGTATGAATCCATTTCATCTTAAATACACCCCACTCCAACTTGCCAAAAACCTAATGCCCCACTTGTTTATAGTGATGAAGTGAACAACAGACATATTTTCTTGAGCAGATTGGCTTTGGAATAGCCTTTTTTTTCCCCACATCCTTTTTTGATAAAGCATTGTTTGCTTCATGAGCATAAGAAAAATCACAATAGCTAACATTTAGCAAGTGTACAGACTATTTTAAACACTTTACATGTATAAACACATTGAGTTGCCGTTTAGACTGAATAAACTTTTTAAGCTCTTTTTTTTTGTTTGCAAATGTGTTGAGTTCTGAAAATATTGATGGCCTTCTTACTACTGGTGGTGGCGTGGAGCAGCCATCCAGTGACCTTTGTGCAATCATGATTTATAAATGCGTTGAACTGAGAGCTTCATCAGAATGATTTAAGAATGATTGATTAAGACAAATCAAGGCATTTCTGAAATAGGATGGATTGATTTTATGTTTCTCAGTTAAAGTGTTTATAGCTTATAATGCAGGTGTCTGATTTTATATATTCTTAAATAAGCTCCATGAACGTGAAAGTGAAAGTTGCTCTTTGCAACCCCATGGACTATACAGTCCATGGAATTTTCTAGGCCAGAATACTGGCGTGGGTAGCCCTTCCCTTCTCCAGGGGTTCTTTCCAATGCAGGCCTCCCACATTGCAGGCAGATTCTTTACCAGCTGAGCCACAAGGGAAGCCCATAGACCTTATTAAATAATTTAAGTGTTTTGTTTAAAACTTGATATTACAAAATTCATCTTCCTCTTTGCATTCATCAGTGTCTCTTTATAGACATTTTACCTTCACTATGGATTACATTTTAAAGTAAATCAGCCAGTCTGGATAAAGTAAAAACCAACATGGTGTGTTAACTGTTAACAGTTTCTCAAGACTGAATAAATACTGTCTTTGGTCTGAGTTTTTATGGCAGGAAAAAGGACCCAAACTCTGTCTCATCACTGCAGTGTGTTTTCTTTCCACTTCCCTCCACAGTAAGACTTGAATGAAAAATACTTTATTTTCCTAATCATGTCTCAAATGTGATAGACCATGAACTGTCACTGGTCGATAAGCAGAAAACACTATAGAGAACCTCCTTCCATGAATGAAAAAAATAAAGAATTCTGAGAATACCTTTCTGTATTATTCCAATCTCATTCAAATGAAAAATGGAGGTCTGCTAACCATCTTGTGATCATGGAGACAAAATCCACAGTGTGAAAATATCAGAGCAGAAAACCCTAAAGCCCAGAACCCTAAAGAGCTGTAACAGCCTTACACACCTGCAGACATTGTTATGTAAGAAAAAGAAAACCCTATATGTTTGCTGGTTTTTCTGCATCAAGTATCCATAATTAGGAGTTCCACTATCAAAGAGGAAACCAGAGAATTGCAGGCTATTGTAGAAATATCACGTGAAAAATGACCATTTGGGTATAAAACATGACCATAAAAATGTAAAACATAGTTCTGGACAGCCTCTGAAAGCCTGATATCTGTAAAGCAAGAGAGATGTTTCCATGAAGTATAAAGTGACCCAAAGGGAAATTTTCATATCTGAAGATTCCTATGCATGCATGCATGCTAAGTCGTTTTAGTCGTTTCCAATCTTTGCAACCCCATGGACTATAGCCCTCCAGGCTTCTCTGTCCATGGCATTCCTCAGGCAAGAATTCTGAAATGGGTTGCCATATTGCCTCCAGGAGATCTTCCTGACCCAGGGATCAAACCCACATTTCTTACATCTCCTGCATTTGCAGGCAGGTTCTTTACCACCAGTGCCACCTGGGAAGCCTGAACGTTGATTATGTGCTCAGACTCTCAGTCATGGCCGACTCTTTGCGACCCCATGGATTGTAGCCCGCCAGGCTCCTCTGTCCACGGATTTCTCCAGGCAAGAATTGTGGAGTGGATTGCCATTTCCTTCTCCAAAGACTGACTATAAGGTGTTTCAAAAGTTATCTAACACCAAAAATCCTATAAGAAGGCTAAATCTGTCCTTATGCAAATATTTTAACTCTTCCTGAGTTGCCAAATTTCAGCTCTGGACCATGTCTGAGATAGACAGCAGAATGTCTGCCCTTTAATAAACCCGAATCTATATGACTTCATAAATTGCTGTGGATCAATACTAACGTTTTCCATGGATCCATCTAACCAGTTGACTATAAAAAGCACCTAAATGCTATAAAAAGCATCCTGAAGCCATTTAACTTCTCCATTCTTTGGTGGAAGAACTGCCGTTAGTTCATGTAATGATATTTCCAATGCCCTCCGGTTTCTAGACACCTCCCTGACATGATGACTTTTATTTTTTCAGATTGTGTTCATTTGTCTCCTTAAACTAAGGTTTCTACAAATGAAGGCATTTTTCTCCAGGAACAATCTGACCTGGCACAGAACAGCGTATTAGTGTGTGTGTCTGTGTGTTTGTACTTGCACATACATGCTTTTAATTTTGTTTTGAATATATACTGAAATGTTTATAATATGTGTAAAATATTCAAAGAATAATAATAAAATGGGGCTTCCCAAGTGGTGCAGTGGTAAAGAACCCACATGCAGTGCAGGAGATGTGGGTCAGGAAGATCCCCCGAAGAAGGAAGTGGCAATCCACTCCAGTATATTTGTCTGGAAAATTCCATGAAGAGAGGAACCTGGCAAGCTACAGTCCATGGGGTCACAGAGTTGGAAACAACTGTGTGACTAAGCACACACATGAACACCACCAACTTGCCCTATCTTGGAAGCTGTCTGTGTATCCCACCCCATCTCCAGCTTTTCTTCCCCAGCAATAACCGCCATTATGAATTCCATGCTTATTTTTCCCATCCTTCTCTTTATAGTTGTACTACAAACCAAAAAGCTCTAAAAATATGTTGTTTAATTTTACATGTTTTAGGAGCCTTTGACAAAAAATCACACTGAATATAAACGAAATCATATTGTATACATTCCTGTGAAACTTGATTTTTCATTCAGTAGCGCTACTTGCAATTTATTTATGTTGATGCAATTAGCTACAATCATTCATGTTTCACTGCTCTATATTTGTCTCAGTTTTTCCAGGTTTATTCTTTTTCTTTTCCCTGTTGAGTTAGTTTGAATTTGCATATTATATTCTTTAATCTCTTGGTTATCCTGGAAATTTTAACCTAATACTTAATTATTATTTAATCAACATCTTTATATTTGTCTTAAATAATAAAAATGTTAAACATTCAAATTTCAGCTGTTATCCAATANCCTTCTCTTTATAGTTGTACTACAAACCAAAAAGCTCTAAAAATATGTTGTTTAATTTTACATGTTTTAGGAGCCTTTGACAAAAAATCACACTGAATATAAACGAAATCATATTGTATACATTCCTGTGAAACTTGATTTTTCATTCAGTAGCGCTACTTGCAATTTATTTATGTTGATGCAATTAGCTACAATCATTCATGTTTCACTGCTCTATATTTGTCTCAGTTTTTCCAGGTTTATTCTTTTTCTTTTCCCTGTTGAGTTAGTTTGAATTTGCATATTATATTCTTTAATCTCTTGGTTATCCTGGAAATTTTAACCTAATACTTAATTATTATTTAATCAACATCTTTATATTTGTCTTAAATAATAAAAATGTTAAACATTCAAATTTCAGCTGTTATCCAATATTTATTTATTTTTATCTTCTTTAGCCACACAAATAGGTATTTTAATATAATCAATCCTTATTTAAACTCAGTTATATATTTACTGGTTTCTTAGTTTGCCTCTCTATGTGTCTCTGATTTTTCATTTTCATTTGGAATTATTTTCCTTCTGCCTGGAACATTCTGTACAAATTTCCCTAGTTAGGATCTGTTGTTAAACATTTACCTTTTCTTTTTAATGAAAATAACTTAATTTTATCCTTTATACTGAAAGATTCACTGGGCTCTGGTTCTGGGTTGACACTGCTTACCTCTTGGCACAATGACAAAGATCTCCCACAGTCTGAGACTCACTAAAGCTGTTGACAAGTTGGCTGTCAGTACAGTTGCTCTACCTGAAGTTACCTTGTCTTCTGGTTGCTCCTTAGGAGAAAAGCTATGACAAACCTAGGCAACATATTAAAAAGCAGTGACATCACTTACCAACAAAAGTCTGTAGAGTCAAAGCTATGGTTTTTCCAGTAGTCATGAATAGATGTGAGAATTGGATCATAAAGAAGGCTGAGCACTGAAGTATTTATGCTTTTAAACTGTGCTGATGGAGAAGACTCCCTTGGACAGAAAGGACATCAAACCAGTCAATCCTAAAGGAAATCAATCCTGAATATTCCTTGGAAGAACTGATGCTGAAGCTGAAGGTCCAATGCTTTGGCCACCTGATGCAGCGAACCAACTCATTGGCAAAAACACTGGTCCTGGGAAAGATTGAGGGCAGGAGGAGGAGGGGTTGACAGAGGATCTGATGGTTCGATGGAATCATCGATCCAGCGGACATGAGTTTGAGCAAGCTCTGAGAGATAGCAAAGGACAAGGAAGCCTGGTGTGTTGCAGTCCACAGGGTCACAAAGAGCTGGACACAACTTAGTGACTGATAAACAACATTTTTACGGCCTCTTGCTTGTTCTGCAGTTGCACTGTTATGTCTCCAGATGTGGGTTTTCTTTTAGATATCCCTCAGGATTTGTTCACCTTCCTAAAATGAGGAGGGGTCAATCAGTTCTGACATTTACATCTGTGGTATCTTTGCTGCCTCTCTCCCATGTCATTTCTCTCTGCTCTATACCAAGGAAAGTGTTATATGGTAACTCTGAGTTTAAATTTGAAGGAAGCTCCAGATTGTGTACATGAAGGGTTGCATGTTTCACTTTCTTATCAGCAGTCAGTGGGGTCACAAAGAGTCAGACATGACTGAATGACTAACACACACACACATCAGCAGAGCATTGCAATTCCAGTTTCTCCCTATCCTCAGCAACACCTGTGATTATTTGTCTTTTTGTTTATAACCATATACTAGATATGAGCTGATGTCTCATTTGCATTTGCCAGATCTTAGAGATGGTGAGCATCTTTACATGTGCTTGTTGGTCATTTCTGTTTCTCATTTTGGAGAATATTTATTCAGATCCTTTTCTCATTTTTTTTTTTTTTAAGAACTGGGTTCAGTTCAGTTCAGTCACTCAGTCATGTCCGACTCTTTGCGACCCCATGAATCGCAGCATGCCAGGCCTCCCTGTCCATCACCAACTCCCGGAGTTCACTCAGACTCCCGTCCATCGAGTCAGTGATGCCATCCAGCCATCTCATCCTCGGTCGTCCCCTTCTCCTGCCCTCAATCTTTTATTTTTTTCACTTCTATGCTATATTCAGGACAACATTAATATGACCTACTATTTAACACATGAGAGTTTTTTCATTTTCATAGCTATAGTCTTGGAATGTTTGAACTGGGAACTTTTTGTATAGTTACTCTTACAGTGTTTAAACTTCCACTGTAATATCACAGCATCAGTTGCAAAGAAGCAGGTTTTACTTAATGTCATTATCTAGAAGGGGAAATAAATATTCCATAGATCTTATTTTTAATCATCCCCAAAAAAGAAACTTGTGATTTTTGTACAAAACTTCCCTCATGAGTCTTTAGAACTTCTGCAAAATTTTAAATAAAGGAACAAACTAGGTAGAAATTTTCCATAATATAAATAGTTTAGATTTTGATAACTTCTATTGATGCCCCAAACACTTGATGATGATTCTGGAGCCAATGGGATTGATTGTTGTTGTTATTCAGTCTCTCAGTTGTGTTGGACTCCTTGCAACACCATGGTCTGCAGCACACCAGGCTTCCCTGTCCTTCACCATCTTCCACAGCTTGCTCAAACTCACATCCATTGAGCAAGTGAAGCCATCCAACCATCTTATCCTCTGTTGTCCCCTTCTCCTGCCTTCAGTCTTTCCCAGTATCAAGGTCTTTTCCAGTGAGTCAGTTCTTCTCATCAGGTGGCCAAAGTACTGGAGCTTCAGGTTCAGCATCAGTTGTTCTAATGAATATTCAGGACTGATTTCCTTTAGGATTGACTGGTTTGATCTCCTTGCAGTCCAAGGGACGCTCAAGAGTCTTCTCCAGCACCAGAGCTCAACAGCATCAATTATTCACTGCCAATTCATAGTTCAAAAGCATCGATTATAAGATTGATAATTGTATGGAAATAGCTATTGGCAGTCTTTCCCAGCATCAGGGTCTTGTCTAATGAACCAGGTCTTTGTATCAGGTGGACAGAGTATTGGAGTTTCAGCTTCAGCATCAGTCCTTCCAATGAACACTAAGGGCTGATTTCCTTTAGAATTTGCTGTTTGGATCTCCTTGCAATCCAAGGGACTCTCAAGAGTCTTCTCCAACACCACAGTTCAAAAACATTAATTCTCCAGTGCTCAGATTTATTTATACTCCAACTCTCACATCCATACATGACTACTGGAAAAACCATAGATTTGACTCAATGGACCTTTGTTGGAAAAGTAATGTCTCTGCTTTTTAATATGCTGTCTAGGTTGGTCATAGCTTTTCTTCCAAGGAGGAAGTGTCTTTTAATTTAATGGCTACAGGCACCAACTACAGTGATTTTGGGGCCCAAGAAAATAAAATCTCTCACTGTTTCATTGTTTCCCCATCTATTTGTCATGAAGTGATGGGACTGGATTGCAAGATCTTAGTTTTCTGAATGTTGTATTTTAAGACAGCTTTATTACTCTCCTCTTTCACTTTCATTAAGAGGCTCTTTAGTTCCTCTTCAATTTCTGTGATTCAAATGGTATCATCTGCATATCTGAGGTTATTAATATTTCTCCCAGCAATCTTGATTTCAACTTAGGCTTCATCCAGCCTGCATTTGCATGATGTACTCTGTATGTAAGTTAAATAAGCAGGGTAACAACATACAGCCTTGAAATACTCCTTTCCCAAACTGGTACCACTCCATTGTTCCATGTCCAGTTCTAACTGTTGCTTCCTGATTTGCATACAGGTTTCTCAGAAGGCAGGTAAGGTGGTCTGGTATTCCCATCTCCTTAAGAATTTTATACAGTTTGTTGTGATTTACACAGTCAAAGTAAGTCTTTAAAGTACTCAATAACACAGAAGTAGACTTTTTTAAAGAAGAAATAGAGTAGCCATCATAGTCAACAGAAGAGTCTGAAATGCGGTACTTGGATGTAATCTCAATTCAGTAACATGGTAATCCAAGTCTATGCCCCAACCAGTAATGCTGAAGAAGCTGAAGTTGAACTGTTGATGAAGACGTACAAGACCTTCTAGAAATAACACCCCCAAAAGATGTGATTTCATTATAGGTGACTAGAATGCAAAAGTAGGAAGTCAAGAAACACCTGGAGTAACAGGCAAATTTGGTCTTGG
>SJYR01005213.1:9821-21964 GCA_006410655.1 Kobus ellipsiprymnus
TTAGTTTTGCTGCTGTCATAAATTATTACAAATGTAGTGGCTTAAAGCAACTCATTTATTCTCTTACAGTTCTGGAGGTCAGAAATTTAAAATGGCTTTGGCAGGGCCGCATCCTTTCTGGTGGCTCTAGGAAAAAGCCCATGTTCCTGCCTTTTCTAGCTTCTATAGGCTGCCTGCATTTCTCGGCTCATGGTCCCACATCACCCCCTGCTCTGCTCCCACGGCCACATGTTCTCTGCCTCTCACCCTCCTGCTTCCCTCTTATAAGAACCCTTTTGATTACACTGTGCTTATCTGGATAATCCAGGATCACTTCTTCATTTCAAGGCCTTAATTTAATCCCAATGTCTTGTCTTTTCTTTTTTTTTAATCACATAAGGTAACATATGGGAACTGGGATGTGGACCTCTTTGGGGGCCCTACCTCCAAGCCTCCCGCAGCTCCCCACACCTCAGACAAGATCTGTCTAAATGAGCAGATTCAGTGGATCCCAAGTCAGCCCAGTCACAGCATAATCTCTGTGGTTCTGGAAAGGCTTTCTAAACCCCTTCTCCGTACAGATGCCTCCTTAACCCGCTACCTTCTGAAATCCTCCTCTTGGGAAACAAAGCGTCTTCACCCACAGTGAGAACTCAGGCTTAGGACAAGGCCTAAACACGTTTCTTCACACTAAGGTGTAAATGTTTGACAGCAAACCTTTCCTACCAGCAAGTTCTGATTGGGGGAGGGGGGCCCAGGCGAGGCCAGGAGGTGCCCAGTGATGGAGAGAGAGCAAAGGCACTTGGAAGTATGACCGTAAGGTTTTAATCAAACAGAGCAAAATGGCCGCGATGCAGAACAGGTAGTGCTTGGAGAAGAGAAAGAAGACCGCCTCCTTGGTGACATAGACTATGTGCATGAAGATGAAGCAGCACAGGAACATGGCGAACTGGTTCTGGGGAAGCAGGAGGTCCTGGAGGCCTCCCGAGAACTGTGGGGAAAGAAGAGAGTGGAAACGACCAGCCGGGGCCTGGGCACCAGGCAGACCTGGGCTTCCTTCCTGCTCTTGTCCCTTCCCGACTGTGACCTTAGGCAGGCTGTCTTCCTCACCCAACGTGAGGGTAATTGTGCCCACTTCACAAGATGGTGAGGAGGAAGAGTGAGACAAGAGTGAAAAATTCCAGGCAAGGCTACTGGCACAGAGGGGACTCATCAGTTTTCACTTCTTGAGCCTGGCCTTAGCCCTCCAGAGTCAGGCTGCTGCCCTTCTTTCTCTGTACGCTCCATGCAGCCTGTGGGTCCCACAGCGTGGGCAGTCTCTCTCCTACTCAGAGATCCCCAGATCTGGACACTGGGTCTTGGGCTAGTTACCTGGATGGTCTCCCCTGACGCCCCACCCTTTTTGCTGGATGGTGGCCCAATGAGAGGTCATCCCTTGGGCACAAATGACTATATCTTATTTTCTGGGTGCTGGCGCGTGTCACATCAGGACAGGCTGTGGTCCTTCAGCCCAGGGTGTGTCTCTCCTGTGGGCAGGTAGTAGACAGGGGGTGGGGCCTCCCTAAACCCGCAGGGTCTTGGGTGTGGGGGAGGGTCAGTTTGAGCTGTCTGGCTGATTCTGCCTGTGTGTTGCTCTTTTCCAGGATCTATATGATTAAGGTCAAACAGATCCCCATTTAAACTGTAGAAAGCATTAACATAGAAGTGGGGTAAAAGCTGAGGTAACTATTACGTTAAGAAGGCATCACACCTATGGCTCATTCTTTAAAATATCTTTTCAACTCATGCCACATTTTTTTTGTAAGCAGGGTTGGTGATGCTCTAATTCACTAGAAACATATTCAGAGGTATTTTTCAATACAATAACAACTGTCTACCTACTCACCCACCCACTCAGAAAAAGAGTTGGGAATTTAAAAATAAACTCAACTCTCCAAGGAAATGCACAGGAAGTAAAACGCTTTTGTAAAATATTGTTAAAGGTGGGGTTTTGGACACAATACTGTTGAAACAACTCCATAAAATGTGAAGGCAACTAAATAAAACTGAGCAGGGCAGAAAATAACTCCAGTAAGGCTGGTTCTAAAATGAATGGCAAGGAAGGCAGAAGACCAGAGGAAGAAACGCGGTGTTCTGGGCTAGGAGTGGAGGGCTGGACAGATATTGTGTTTCTCTGCAGACCTGGTGCGGCTCTGTGTCCATGGACTCTGCCACTGTTGGTGGTCTGCACGCTAATGACTGACATTTGTGATTTTTGATAACAAACTGTGCATTTGTGAAACCTTTTAGACTTTTCAAAACATTTCCAATGGTCTCTTTTTTTAAGTGGAAGACAGAGAGCAGATAGGACTATAAAGATTTCCATCTCCTCCAGCAAGGAGAAAGATTTTCAAACTAAAAAGCAAGTATTTCATGAGCAAGAAAAACAAAAGATAATTGTTAAGAAGCCAGTGTGGATTCATTGAGAGCAAATCATGCAAAGCCAACCTAATTTTCTTTAAAAAGAACATGGACCAGTCAGTTGGGGAAATGCTATCATGTAATATCTTAATTCTGGGAAACCATTTGACTGTGTGTATCAGTACAGTTTTCTGGACAAGGTAGAGAAATGTGAGCTGGAGAAAATGTAACTCAAGGGTGCTGATTAATGGAACATTGCTAACCTGTAGGGAGCTCTTTTAGTGGTATTTACTTTAGGTCATATCCTCCTCAACAATTATAGCAATGACTTGGATAAAGCCAGAAGGCACGTTTCTCAGAACTGAGGATGACTCAGAACTCAGAACTGGGAAGCATAGCTTATACATTACATCCCAATAAAATTAAAAAGTGATGAACGTAGGTTGTTGCATTTGGGTCAAGAAGTGAATTGCATGAGTACATAAAAATGGTAATAGCTAACATTTATTGAGTGCTTACCTCAATGTGCCAGGCTTATTTCAGAGTGCCTCACATGTATTCTTTCATTTAATCCTCCCCACAACCCTATGAGGTAGGTATTGCCTTATAGATGAGCAGACCAAGGTTCAATGAGGATCAGTAATTTGCCCAGTGTCATGCAATTCATATGTTTCAGAGCCAGGATTTTAACCTAGAAGTGTCTGATTTTAAAGCTCAGACAGTGCTGCTGTAAACAATAACATCTTTCATTATTTAGTGCTTATGATGGTCCAGCCACAGTGTTAGCCACATCCCATTTAATCACACACACACTTTCTTATCCCCGTTTAGGTTAGGGGAGAGTGGCCCATTTCTTGCCAAAAGATATCTAAGTTTTAATTGGCAGCAAGGCAGTGTGATCCAATAGACAAAATGCAGCCCTGATCAGGGGAGGTGTGTGTCTGTGTGTGGTGGGGCGGGGGATGGTTTTGTCAAAATCCACAGGAGAGAGGTGGGAATCAGCCAGAGAGGGAATGTTGAGTTTTCCCTGAGGAGGAAAACCGTGGACAAGGTGGTTCTGGGGCCAACCTTCCTTGAAGAGTTGGATCTGAGTTTAATTAACATGGAAGCTCTAAAGCTGTGAGCGGAGGTAGGGTGGGACGCAGCCACCAAATGGATAAAGTAGGCTTCCTGTGCAGGTCAGCGACGGGCTCCCCTCACCCCCAGTGTGCCGCACCCTTGGCCCCCGGGGGGACCTGTCACCTACCAGGCGGGGCGTCGCCTGCTGCTGCAGCTGCTCCATCACCTCCTCGTGCTGCCGCTGGCGCTCGTTCTCCTCGTGCAGGTACTTGAGCCGCGTGAGCTCAAACTCCATGCGCACCTTCTCCAGCTCCATCTCGGCGTTGCGCTCGCGCACTGGGCTCCCCGGCGCCGCTGTGGCTGGGACCGAGGGCAGCTCCGCAGGTTCGGGTCCATCGCCCGCCTGTCCTTTAGTGGCAGCAGGGCCGGCCTTGGAGGACAGTGACATCGGTGGCTCTGGGCAGCCTCTGTCCTCACAAGTTTCCATCTCCTCCAGGTAGTCGTAGGAGGAGTCTGGCTTCGGGTTGTCTGCTTCCTGGGGCTGGGGAGACGGAAATAAGGGGATGGGAGGAGTCAGTATGGGGCAACCCCGCCTCCCAACCTACTGTGCACCCGCAGCCCCAGGCACAGTGCCCCGGGGATGCTTGAAGGTGCGTTGTTTAACTGTAAGCATCTAGACTGAATTCTTAGGAGGAACTTACACGGAGTTATCAGGACCTTGAGAGTTGAGAAGGAGAGGGCAAACTGACAGAGGAATGGCGCCTAAATTTGCAAGTGGGTGTGGTGGGGGAATTGAGCAGAATTCTGTCTTCCTGGTGATCTTCAAATTGCTGCTTGCAGGTGACTCACCCCATCCCCACAACTAGTTTGAGATCAGTTAGACACCCAGTGGTCTAGAGGTTTCAGAGGGAGGAAGAAACCGAGGTGGGGGAATTGAGCAGAATTATGTCTTCCTGGTGATCTTCAAATTGCTGCTTGCAGGTGACTCACCCCATCCCCACAACTAGTTTGAGATCAGTTAGACACCCAGTGGTCTAGAGGTTTCAGAGGGAGGAAGAAACCGCTGCACTGAGCACCTCTGTATACGAGGACCGGATCCCTATCTGTAGGAGGAAGAAAGCCACTCCCGCCCCACCCATGGAGCGGTAGACGTGTGTGTGTGTGTGTGTGTGTGTGTGTGTGTGTGTGTGTGTGTGTGTGAAAGTTGAGTCTGACTCTTTGGGACCCCATGGACTATAGAGTCCATGGAATTCTCCAGGCCAGAATACCGGGGTGGGTAGCCTTTCCCTTCTCCAGGGGATCTTCCCAACCCAGGGATCGAATCCAGGTCTCCCACATTGGGGGCGGATCCTTTACCAGATGAGCCACCTGGGAAGTGAAGAGGTAGATGGGGGAGATCAAAGCCAACTTCAGGTGACTTCGCAATGTCCTGAAGGCTACCTGGTCCCTGGATGCAGCCAGGTGCCAGTGTGGGGACAGGGTGCATGTCACCCCCCTCTTAGCAGCTCTCTGGAATCTTCTTGCTCTCAGCCCATAGCTCGTGGTGTCCCCATTGTGCTCTTCCTCCCCTCACTGGGACGGGCTGGGGCAGTGGGAAGAGGCATCCTCCTTACCGTCGAAGCCCTTGGCTTTCCTTCAGACATAGGGTCATCGGGCGCCATCCTGGGGAAGGTTGGGCAACTTTCTCCTGCCCCTCGGCCTTCCATCATTTCCCTGTCCTCCGCTGCCATCCAGAAAACCACAGCACTGCCAGTTGGGGCCAAAGGACATTTTTTGAGACATTAACATTTGGCCTCATAAGATTCCACCGCCCAGCCGCCATCACAATCGCCTGTCCTCATAATAACCCACATTCCACCAGTCGCTAGGGCCCCTTTGGCAGAGATAACTTTGAGGTGCCTTTTATGAAGAACTACAGGGTGGGCCTTCAGCACCCCTAGGGACCACTTTAAAAACTAGAATTCCCCCACTTGAAATCCAGAATTCCATCATTTGAAGTCTCTTCTCTTGAAGTTCCTCTTTTAAATGCAGGCTGTATTGAGAGGAGTCACAATTAGCTCCACAAACCTTGTTATGGGCCTGATTTTGTCCTCTCACCCCCCTACACTCATATGTTGAAGTCCTAGCCCTCAGTACCTTAGAATGTGACTTCATGAAGAGACAAGGGTCTTTACAGAGGTGATTATGTTAAAATGAGGTCATTAGGGTGGGTCCTTATCCAGTATGACTGATGTCTTATTCAGCATGACTGAGGAAACATAAACACAGATGTGAACCTGAGGAGATGATGTGAAGATGAGGGAGAAGATAGCCATCTAAAGACCCAAGAGAGAGGTCTCATATTAGAGCTCTCCAGAGGACCAACAGGAGCTCCACCTTATACTTTCAAATAGAACTTCTTAAAGGGGCTCAGGTGATTATGGAAGCTGAGAAGTGGCACGATCTGCTGTCAGAAAGTGGGGGACTCCTGAAAGCTGAGGTATAACTTCCAGCCTGAGTCTGGAGGCCTAGTAACCAGGAGCGCTGCTGATATAAGTCCTGGTCCAAGACTGATATCTCAGGTGGAGAGAATCAGTTCAGCTTTCCTCTGCCTTTTTTCTCTATTCAGTCCTTCAAAGGATGAGATGATGCCCATCCACACTGAAACAGGCTAGTCTACTCTATCCAGTCTACCCATTCAAATACTGATCTCTTCCAGAAGCATCCTCACAGACATACTCAGAAATAATGTCTAACCAGATATTTGGGCATCCCAGGGCCTAGTCAAGGTGATACAGAAAATTAGCCATCAAAAGCCTGGGACAGATCCTTCCCTCACAAGTTTTAGCTGACACCTTGACCTTGGATATCTAGCTTCCAGAACTGTGAGAAAATAAACCACTGTCTTTTAAGCCACCCAGTCTATGGTGCTTTGCTGTGGCAGTCCTAGCAAACTGATACAGCCTTGATTATTCCTCGAACACATTGAGTGGGAACAGTAAAGGGATTGGGTGCAGGGGAATATTTGTTGTCTTCAGTTTTATGGGAATGACAAAAAACATTGTTGGTAGTTGGAGGCAGGGTTGCATATGGAGAGAGAAAGGGCTGCATTTGAATTCTAGCTTTGCTACTGGTGTCTAGCTGGATGTCCAAGGGAAAGTTATTTCACATCTCTGAGGTTCCGTGTGCTCATTTGTGGAGGGATAAGGATTTGCCTGCTCCCCTGCCCTGTGGCTTTCCCAGTGACTCAGTGGGCAGAGAACCTGCCTACAATGCAGGAGACACAGGAGATGTGGGTTCGATTCCTGGGTCAGGAAGATCCCCTGGAGGAGGAAATGGCAACCCACTCCAGTACTCTTGCCTGAAAAATCCCATGGAGAGAAGAGCTTGGTAGGCTTCAGCCCATGGGGTCGCAAGAGTCGGACACGGACACCACTGAGGGACCAAGCGCTATGCTGCGCTGTAGCACTGATGTGAAACTAAGCCACTGTCTTTGCCCAGTACCTCCTATACAGGGGCTATGAAAATGATAACCATGCCATCTCTATTACAAGAGGGTTTGTCACTGGAGAGAAGAAAGTGCTCAACGTCTACCTTCTTGAAAGGTGGTTTTTGGCCATGCCAGGCAGCTTGCAGTATCTTAGTTCCCCAACCAGGGATTGAACCCAGGCCATAGCTGTGAAAGCCCAAAATACTAACCTCTAGGCCACCAGGGAACTCCCTGTTGCAAATCTTTATCTGAACCATGGCTTTCCTCTCCCAGAATTATGATGGTGACCATGGGAACTGTCTCACAGTTATTGTGTAAGATGGTGATCCTGCGTCAAGCACTAGGAGTAGGATTGCCAGATAATTCTATTTAAGGGTGTCCAGTTAAATTTGAATTTTAGATGAATAATTTTTAGTATAAATAGGTTCTGAAACTTGCATGGGACATATTTATATTAAAGAATTCTTTGTTGTTTATCTGAAATTCAAATTTATTATAACTGGGAATCCTGTGTTTTCATTTGCTAAATCCGATGGTCTTAACTAGGAGAGACCTGCCCAGAGAAACAATTATATATGACTAATGAGCTGCTATTAAAAATCACCAAGTACTCAAGTGTATAATAAGTGGTAAGTGTAGTTGTATCAACTGTATATCAAACAACCATAAAATCTCAGTTATGTAACAACAATAAACATTTATTTAACTCAGACATCTAAGACTTGACTGATCTAAGCTAGGCTCCTCTGAGGGCTTGGTCAAGGCAGCTTCTTCCTCTTCTTGGGGCTGGTGGGCTGGCCTTGACATGCTTTTTTCATGGCAATGGGAGAAGTACAAGAGGTCTTTGAATTGGCATACCATCACTTCCATCTTATGCTATTGGCTTTGGCTTTGACCAAACTCAAAGTCGAATGATGGGGAAATGTACTCCATCCTTTTAGTGGGAAGAGCTGTGAAGACATAGTGTAAAAAGCGTCGATATGAGGCAGTAAGAAGAGTTGGGGCCCATAAAACAATCTCCTGTTGTAGTCAAGAAGGTTGGTGCTGCTCTGATTGGAGCAGCTGGGGAAAGGTTTGGTGGAAGAGGTAACATGAAGGGCAGGTAGGATTTGGGCAAGAGGATCAGCATGAGCAAAGTCTTGGCTGATAATTATTATCCATTTGTCTTTCCATTTTTGCTCTCTGCCCTTCTCCATCCTGCCCTTTCCCTAGGAGGTTGTCCTCCAAGAAACTGCATGAATTCATTAAGCAAAGCAGTATATTCCAAGCAAGCAAGATGTACTCTCATTTCCCCCGTCCCAAGGTAAGAACTGCACATACCTGTCCTTAGGGGACTCTAGGAAGCTGGGGAGATAGCTGTCATGAGCTTTGGGTTGGTTTGGCACTTCTTCACCGTGAAAAGAATCTCCCCTCCTCTACTGAGCCGAGGGAAAGGAGGCTGTAGTAAAGCCTCCTGAGGGAACAAGGAGCCAGGATCGCGTGGGAGCCCCGGGGACCTTCAGCAGCCAGCACCGGTGCGCCTTCGCATGCTTTGTCATTGTTGCTTGGCTGGCTCTGGTGTTTCTGCTTCTCTGTGTCCTCTCGCTTTAATCAACATCCTTTCTCACTTTTTTCCCTATCTCATAGCTTTAGTGTATGTAAGGTTTCTGCTTCCTCCCAACTTCAGCATATTGTAACTTGAGCTTCTCATAACCCTTCACAGCCCTGACTGCATGGCCTCTCTCTATGCATTCAGTGTTGTGTTTGTCTTAACTGTCTTAGTCATCATGATTTCCTAGTTGACTTTCCCAAGAGCAGGAACCAGAATGACCTGCTTTGTCTCTATGTGGGCAGAGCTTCTCATTCTAGCTGCTGGGCAGCCGTAGATTGGAAAGATGTCCAGCCCAGCTGGGCAGGCAGTGGAAAAGTGGAGGGATGGGGAGGCAGGGCCATACAGAACAGTGGGAGGCAGCCTTGGGTGGCTCCTAAGCAGGAGCTGAGGGTGGGTGGGGGGTCAGTTTCCATCAGAAGGTCCATTGGGTGCAGCAGGCACCATGTTGAAAGTTGATGGACAGATTCATATAGTAAAGTGTCAATTGTTTTGGCAAATAACCCAATGAGAGATGTGTATGCATATTAGTATGGCTCTCACAGACTTCCATGCCCATTATCTCATTTGATTCTCAGAATGCCTGATGAGGCCATTTAAAGCAGGTGTAATTATTGCTTCCTGACAAGCAAGGAACCTGAGTCACAGAGAGATGAAGTGATCAGTGTCTGAGTGCAGAGGACGTTAGTGGTTGAGCTACGAGTGGAATGCGGGTTTCCCGTCTCCTTCCCTGATGTGTTTATACTAGACCATAGGATGGTCTTTCAGGCTCCAACTCTAACAGGTAAGATGATTTTCTACTTCAAATAAAAGAAAGACGGGTGTACACGGATGTGGATTACAACATTGCTTATGATAGCAAAAGACTGGGAAAAAGTTAAATTTCCACTAGAAGCAATCTAGTTAATGCTGTATCCACACCAAGAATACTATGTAGATTTTTAAAAGAATAAGACTAAAGAAAAAAATAACAAATAAGGTAGATGCATTAGCACAATTATGGAATGCTCTCTAAGATATATTACTCAGTGGAAAAGCAAAAGCAGTGCTTTCCTGTATATTAAAAATAGGAAAACATATTATACCGGTATATGCCTAGAATATGCCTGTAAAGCCATAAAAGAAACTGGTTCCTGATGGCTGTGCCTGAGGTGGGAGGATGGAGGGACTGAGGATTTGGGATAGGACAGAGATATTCCTAACTGTATAGCATTTTATACTCTTAAGCTTTTTTTTTTTTTTAAAAAAAAAGCAATGTGCATATAATATGTTTTCAGTTAAAATTTTTGGAGGGAGGGGGGTTCAGGATGGGGAACACGTGTATACCTGTGGTGGATTCATGCTGATGTATGGCAAAACCAATACAATATTGTAAAGTAATTAACTGCCAATTAAAATAAATAAATTTATATTAAAAAATAAAATAAAAAGTGTCTGGAAGAGAGAGGTTTGCTCAATATGGGTGAAAAGAAGTTTAGGCTGTGTAATCTGTTCTAGTTGAAGACAGGTAGGCATCTTTAAGCCACTGGGTCATGCCCATCCTACATGCCATCCCCCCACCTCTGTGCCTCCTCTCCCATCTGGGGTTGCCTTCACTTCCACTGGAGACAGATGTTCAACTGCCAACATGTCCTCTTCCCTTTCTGGCTGCCTCAGCTGCAGACTGCTGGGATTTTGAGACATTTCAGCTCGGGTGTGCTATAGCATTTAGAGGATTGTATGAGTTTGAGTAAGCTACAGGAGTTGGTGATGGACAGGGAAGCCTGGCATGCTGCAGTCCATGGGGTCGCAAAGAGTCGGACACGACTGAGCAGCTGAACTGAACTGAATAGTAACACCAACAATAGTTTACAATGATCGGGCGCTAACTAGCCACCAGGTACTAGGAATTTTTCATGGAGCATTTTATGTAATTTTTCAGAGAAATCCTATGAGTTAGGTGCTATGATTATCTCTGTCTTCACAGAAGTAGTAACTGAGTTTCAGAAAGGCGTAGTCGCCTGCCCGTAGTGATGCACTTAGGATCAGGTGAAGCCTGGACTTAAGCACCAGAGTCTCTGTATTAAACCCCTTCCTGCTGGAAATAGAGAGCAGTTTCTATTTTCCTGACTGAACCCTGGCTGATCTACAGTGAGTATGCAAGAGGAAGAGGAGACCTAAATGCTCAGAGGATTTGTTGGGTGTATCTGATGGAAGGACACGTGCCCCTGGGGTGCATGCCAGGATCTATATGAAGGCACTTGTATGGCTGGCTCTCTGCATGTCCCCTTGTCCACCAGTGCCCACTTTACCTGTACCCTCCTTACCTGACTATCCAAACCTCCTAATCATGGAACTTAACCAGTAACTGCCTACGTGTTTGCCCCTTGCCCCACCTAGAGGTTGTTCTAATCCTTAGTCCAGAACAGGTCCACCCGCTAGTTTATTACAGGGAAATGTCCATCCTCGTGATGCTTGTTAACCAAAGGGGCTGTGAGGGCTGTACCACAGCAGCTGATTTCCCTGGTAACTGATGAACCAACCTGACATCAATTCCACCTATAAATCGTAGCTTCCCTGACTTCAGGCGTGTAAGATCCCCTATCCAACAAACTGTTGATATTAACAGCTCTGTCTGTTTCCAGGCTCTTTGTTTGGCCTGCAGACTGAGCCATAACAAGACTTTCAGGCCCTAGGAGTGCAGCCCCACAGCATCTATATGAGGATTTTATCAGTCAGGGCCTCATCAGAAGACAGAAGCCACACAGAAATTCTAACAGAGAAGGCAGAATGTAAAGAATTATTAACTAGTGACAGGGAATTGGCTACTTAGGAGTAAAGACAACTCTAAATAATACAGGAATGAATTTGGGAGCGGTGCCTCTTAGAGGCTGAGATTCAGATCTCACTGGAGAGGATGTGGCTGGAGTCACTGAGCCTTGTTCACTGAGGTCAAAGTCAAGCTGGAAACTGACCATGGGATGCCAACAGATCTCACCTGGAAGGTGCCTAGAAGCTGGGGTTAAACTTTCCAGGAAGTCAGTGGACAACCTTAGCTAGGAAACCTGTTGGGACAAGCTTCTCCTAAGATGCCCCTGAGACTCTCTGGAGATGAGTACCACGCCCAGCATTGAGAGAGGAAGAAGACAGCAGAGAGCACCAGAGCCAGGAGAGGAACCCTTTCTTCCTCTAATGTCTCTGCTTCAGTTCAGTTCAGTCACTCAGTTGTGTCTGACTCTTTGCGATCCCATGGACTGCAGCACACTTCCCTATCCATCACCAACTCCCAGAGTTTACCCAAACACATGTCCATTGAGTTGATAATGCCATCCAACCATCTCATCCTCTGTCCTCCCCTTTTCTTCCTGCCTTCAATCCTTCCCAGCATCAGTTCAGTTCAGTTCAGTTCAGTTGCTCAGTCATGTCCGACTCTTTGCGACCCCGTGAATCACAGCACGCCAGGCCTCCCTGTCCATCACCAACTCCCAGAGTTCACTCAGACTCACGTCCATCGAGTCCGTGATGCCATCCAGCCATCTCATCCTCTGTCGTCCCCTTCTCCTCCTGCCCCCAATCCCTCCCAGCATCAGAGTCTTTTCCAGTGAGTCAACTCTTCGCATGAGGTGGCCAAAGTACTAGAGTTTCAGCTTTAGCATCAGTCCTTCCAAA
>SJYR01005213.1:26196-53237 GCA_006410655.1 Kobus ellipsiprymnus
ATGTCTACATTCTTGCAGTCTCCTGTTTGACCACTTCCAATTTGCCTTGATTCATGGACCTAACATTCCAGGCCAACAGAAAATTGGATTAAAGATTTACTGAGCATGGCCCCACCTATCAGAGCAAGACCCAGTTTCCCCCTCCCTCAGTCTCTCCCATCAGGAAGCTTCCGTAAGCCTCATCCTTCTCCATCAGAGGGCTGACAGACTGAAAACCACAATCACAGAAAACTAGCCAATCTGATCACATGGACCACAGCCTTGTCTAACTCAATGAAACCGAGCCATGCCATGTAGGGCCACCCAAGACAGACGGGTCATGGTGGAGAGTTCTGACAAAATGTGGTCCACTGGAGAAGGGAATGGCCAACCACTTCAGTCTTCTTGCCTTGAGAACCCCATGAACAGTACGATGTCTCTTCAGCGCCCTCTGCTGACAAAGCTTAATATCAGGGGCTGGCAAGAGATGCTTACAGGGCTTTGCTTCAGGATCAGGAGCTGGGCAATTAAGGGTGGATTTACAGTTGAGAGGCAATAAATTGATAACTGACATAGCATGTAGGTGCTAGGAATACCGAGGCTCATCATATGTACTTCTCACCTTTGTGGAGCATGTGATCTAATTGGAGAGGGACAATGCTTCTTGACATTCTCTAGGCACACTCAAGTTCACATGCCTTCCTGACTTTTCGCTGGCAGTTTTCTCAGCCTACAAAACCCTCTCTCCTTTGTCTCTACCTATGAAAGTCCCTCCAGGCTTCAGGGCCTATCCCAGCTACTGCCACCTGTGAAACTGTGTCCTTTGTGCATCTCTAGCTGCCTTGTGTTAAGTGGCCTGGTGCTTGTCTCATTTTCCCTCTAGAGCAGGATGAGGGCAGGATACGCTGTCTCACAGCAGAGGCAGTAAAGGGTCAGTGTAGCCGATGGCCCTGATCAGGCTGTAGCTCCTTTCTGGCTCGTGAGTGGGAGGTAGGTAGGCCAGAGGGCAGGACAGAGGGTCAAGGAGCTACATTTTCTCCTTTTCATCCTTACACCCTCCAAGGAGCACCAGAGGCCTTACTTCTGACTACTTTCCTTGTTTGATCTCTCTACTGTGATATGAATAAACTAGCAGCAAATGAATCCCCACAAAAGTGGATATAAATTAAATGCCTGGGAAGTACAGTGATGGGTGTGGGAACCTTGCTATCTAAAAGAATTATATGTGTCACTTCACAAAGCTGCTTCCTCCCAATCTCTGATTTCTATAAATCCAATGGCCATTTACATATTGGGCTTACTGAAGCAAAGCCCACCAGTGGTGAAGGCTGAATACAGGTGCCCTTATGCTCTAACCAGGTGGAAACTCCTGATGGGAGGCCTATTCCAATGAAGAGTTGGCATAAGGATGAAATTCTGGACTTGCATTGTTCAGAGCTGGAAACCGGCCGTGGAGACCCTCCAGCTTGGGCCTCAGGGGCTTTCAGCCCTGAGGCTGAAAATTCAACCAATTTCTGAATAACTCCTCTGGGGTGGCAGGAAGGGCCCAGTGGAGCACTGTGGAAAATGCTCTGACCCAGGGACTGTAGTCCTGGGGTCCTGGGTTCAGCTCTGCCATTGGCTAAGCCAAGACCCTGGCAAGTTATTGGAACCCTCCAGGAATGCAGTTTCTGCACATAAGCACAGGGACCGTGAAACCTACCCTGCTTCATATAGGCCTGTTATCCTTGTCCCCACATTACCACAGGTGAGTTAGGAGCTAGATGGTACGGCTGCTATTACACTTGCCCTGAGCTGGTATTCTAGAATGTCCTGAATGAGGTATGGAACGTCTCCCCTATGCTAATGCTGAAGTAGCCCCCTAAAAGCCTTGAATGTTTCATCAGACACTCCTTTTTCATTTCATGTAACTTAGCATAAACTGATTCTGGTAAAGAACGTTCCATCCTTCCCTCACAGATACAGGAGGAAGGCGACCTTAATTCAGTGAAGCACTGTTGGCCGACATTGCCCCCTTGTGGTCCAGCTTGTCCTTACAGGGCAGCTTTCAGCCTAGGAGTTTTTCTGGAGGTTCTTGCTCCCGGTCATTTGCAGAATTCTCAGGTCACCCCAGAAAAGCTAAATCCACAAGCCCCCTGGGAGGCATTCCAGCTCGAAAGAACTCCTGATGGCAACCCGGATCTCCAGAACTGGCTGCGGAGTCTGTGTTCCAGAGGGGAGAGTAAGGTGGGCGGAACATGTCATGCTCAGGACTACTCATCAGTTGATTATAAACAGAACCGTGGGAATGAGACCAGCAAAGGAAGGAGCCATTGAGGGGGTGGGTCTTTGTCCATGGGGACCTCTAGCAGGAAGGAGTCCGGAGCCACCCAGTAGGAGGAGGCATAGGAGAACTGTTACAGCAGCGTCTGGCTTTGTCCTGGGCCCTGGGGTACAACCCCCAATCCTTGCAGGGGTGAAGGGCCACAGGGCTGCAGGCCCCAAAGTGGAATGACAGGCAGAAAATTAAGATACCAGGAGGGGTGAATGTGGCAGCGAATCAACTTCTGGGCTTGGAAAATAAGGTGATGGGGCAGGACCAAAGCACTCAGGTCTTGGACCTGGGGTAGCAGGTGGCTGGGTTTCCAGAACTAGGGGCTAGGTTAGAGCAGGCCTGGACCCGAGTGTGACCTGTGCCTATAAATGCTATGTCATCTCACAGGGACTAGAGGCCTCTGGATACCAGAGGGGAGTCAAACCTGTGGGAGAGGATTAGGGGCCTCTTGCTGTGAGTGAGGAGATGTCATTTCAGGCCACTGTTTAGATTTTTACAGGGTTCCAGGTAAGCTGTGGGCTTGGCAAATTCTGAAGGAGCTTAGATGGTGATTCTTCTCTGCTGGCCCTCCAGGGCCCTGGATCCCCTCTGACAGCTCAGGTCAGCTCCCCCCGGCTCCCGCACTCCCAGCTTGAATACCTGCTCTGAGCCGCAGAGTAACTTCCCAGCCCAGAAAACAAAGGTGCTACCTGTCACTTGAGAGGGGTCACATCTACTGCCTCACACCTTGTGGTGGTGGCTGATGGAGACTCAGGAGCATCTCCCAGGCATATTTGCCCTCGAACTAATGTCAAGGCCTCCACATGCCGATGGTGGAATTTTAGGTGCAGAAGCAGAATAATGGAAGAGATGGCTGGGAGTTTGGGGAAGGCCCCTGAAAATTCCGCGCTGTGCCACAAGGTGACAAAAACTCCATCATCAGCTTAAAATCCCCCCATTCACAGTGGGAGGCTCCCTAAAAACCCACACGTGGGCCATGGCATTGCTGGCAGGATCAAAAACGGTTCGCTCTGGCAGCGACTGCCTAGCACCTGTGTCTCACCTGTGGCTTACAGGCGCTTTTGATGTAATTTTTGCTTTCAGGTGTCATCTTTGAGCAGCATTTCCTGGAAAGCCAAGACTAAGGGATGCATGTGAAGATCAAGTTCCCAGGACCAGATGGGACCTGGGAAGCACTGCAAACTTTCTCCCCCTCCCCTTCCAGAAACTCCCAGTTCACATCAGCATAATAAAGGTCTAGCCATGAAGGAACCTGTTTAGCCTGCAAATTTCTTTGCTCTAGACTCACTTTGCCTTGTGTGCTCCGTGTTTCCTGCTCTTAGAGCTGCCTACAAAACTCAAGGGACTCCACCTTAGGGATGCTGGGTCATTATTAGAAGGTGGGCTGAAATGAGCTCTGACCTGCAGAAGCTGCCTGAAAGTCTCTGACTGGTGTACCTGAGTTCCCAGCAGATTCCAGGGTTTTCCACAGCAGCGTCAAACTACTTCCATTATCTATCTTGGCTACTACATTGGCTCATCCCCCAGGGGGACTGGAAGTAGGTTTGCCAGATTTAGCCACTAAAAATACAGGAGGACCAGCTAGGACTGATGGCAAAGCTCCAACACTTTGGCCACCTGATGCAAAGAGCCAACTCACTGGAAAATACCCTGATGCTGGGAAATACTGAGGGCAGGAGAAGGCGGTGGCAGAGGATGAGATGGTTAAATAAAATCATTGACTCACTGGATCTGAGTTTGAGCAAACTCCAGGAGGTAGTGGAGGACCGAGGAGATGGGTGTGTTGCTGCAGTGCATGGGGTCACAAAGAGTTGGACACAGCGACTGAACGACAACAAAGCTATACAAGTAATTGTGTTTTAGCATAAGTATATCTTGTGAAGTGTGCCAGCCCTATCTGGAAGATGCCTGAGAGGTGTGGGTGCCTCTGGGAACAAGTGGACACAAAGCTGTGCAGAAGACCCAAACTGAGTCCCCAGTATCATGCCCCGAGGCCTCCACAGCTAGTCACTGACAGGCCTTGGGCTAGGGCTGCACAGGCATTGCCTCATTTAACTCCCCTCTGCAGAGACTCTTATCATCACTCCTGTTTATGCGTGAAGAAACCGCAGCTCAGAGAAGTTAAGTGGTTTGCCCACGTCACACAGCTGTGATGCAGCCAAGTTGAGATCCAAACCCAGTTTCCTTTTACTCCAAAGTCTGGTGTTTTACTTCCTCTTGGCTACAGAATTTACTGTCTGTCCCACACCTGTGGGCTGAACCAGCAGCTCTGCAGCACCCCGTTCCCCCAAATCATCTTCGGAAAGATACCATAACCTTTCACCTCTCCACCTTCTCTAGACTCTCCAGGGTTCCCAGCCAAGTTCAACACCCTCCAAGTTTCCCAGTGACCAGTTGCTAACAATGTGCCCATCTGCTAACAATGTTGCTGGCCACTATGGAAAGGGGAGGAAGGGGGAGGAGTGGCCCGTGACTCCAGGAGACTAACTTGAGCCTTCCCTGCCTTCCCTTTTTGGCTGCTCAGTTCAGTTCAGTTCAGTCCAGTCGCTCAGTCGTGTCCAACTCTGTGACCCCATGAATCGCAGCACGCCAGGCCTCCCTGTCCATCACCAACTCCCAGAGTTCACTCAAACTCATGTCCATTGAGTCAGTGATGCCATCCAGCCATCTCATCCTCTGGAGTCCCCTTTTCCTCCTGCCCCTAATCAGAGTCTTTTCCAATGAGTCAACTCTTTCCATGAGGTGGCCAAAGTACTGGAGTTTCAGCTTTAGCATCATTCCTTCCAAAGAACACCCAGGACTGATCTCCTTTAGAATGGACTGGCTGCTCACCACCAGTCAAATGTCACCTTCTCTGTTCCCCTTGGACAATTCCCTTTTCTGCCCCAGTCAGACTTCCTCCTTCCCAGGCCTGATGGCATGTGGGACACCCCCTCGTGGCACTGATCACATTGCAATGTTACCCTTGGCTCACAGGTTTCTGGACCTCTGGACTTGAGGTGTTCTTTTTATTATTATTATTTTTAAAGTTAATCTTATAGAGAAATTTTTGGTTTGTCCAAAGAGACTCCAGACTTTTTATTTTCTGAATTGAATTTTAAGGAGACGTTTTAGGTTCCTATGAAAAGACTCCAGGCTTTCTTTTAAAATAGGGACTGTGTGATTCATCTGCCCCCAGCAACTGCATGGCCTCTGGCTCATAGCCGGGGTTCAAATGCATGCTTGTTTGGTGATAAGTGAGGCAAGATACACTGAGAATGATTAAAAAAAATAAAAACAAAGAGATGTATCTTTACACGCGTCTTTGCTGTTGAAAATGAAGTCCGTGACAGTTTTCTGGGAATTCAAGAGTAGTTCTTTTTCATGGGCCCTCCTTGGCTGGTTTTCAAGTTTGCCCTGGAAGCCTCCGCTAGGAGGCTAAAGCATCGACAGAAGCATCTTCTGTCCAAATAGCCTTTCGCTGGCAGCAGTTCTACCTTCGTCCAGAAGATGGCGGGCGAGGCCAGCAAGCGAGCTTCGCAAGGCAGCCCGGCGCCAGGCCTGGGCAGGTGACCCTTTTTTTAACAAAAGATGCGGGCACCTGAAGCCTATTTGCCAACCCCATAAATGCGCATGGGCGACAAGAACTTCGGGATAGGTTCTCGGGCTGATTCCCGTGAAAAGGAGCCTGTTTGAAGGGGTGTTTCAGGGGGAACGTGGCAGCAAGTGGTTAAAGGGCAGGTCCTCTAAAACTCCCCTTTGAATGGGGAAAACACTGTGAAAGTGAACTTCCTATAAAGCAGGCACAGCCCTCGAAGTCTCCGTGACTCAGGACGACGTGCTTTTTTGCCTCTTGAAGCTTATTTGCGTTGGAAGCGGTTCCCGGCTCCCTGGCCACTTCCGCAGCTGACTGGAAGCTTCTCTTGGGTCACAATTCCGCCTTCTCACAGGTCTGCACACTCCAAACAGGTAAGGGAAGAGCTTCTGACTTGAGCTAACTGGGAAGTGGTGACAACTGAACGAAATGGCAAAGTGGGGAGTTTCCAGCACAATGGAAATTTGCCAAATAGCTCTTCTGCAGGGCTGATGAGGCCTCCCCTCGTCTCCTCCTAGAGTCTGCAGGGCTGGCGGAGGAAAGGCCAGCTGCCCCATGCGCCTGCCAGAGGGGCACAGGTGAGACCGTGGGAGCGGTCTCCATCTTGCTAGGCCAGATATTAAGTCTGCGGCCACCCCCGCCCCCATTTTCCTTCTGACCTAAATCTTCCCTGAGGCTGAGCTGGGCTCCCGGCCAGGGTGTCAGCTGTGGACAAAAGCGCCCTGTTTGGAAGAGGCTTGGCTACTGTGTTTTCCTATAGAGCCCAACAAACTGTCTCCAACTCCCCCAAGTCAATGTGATAGCGCAAAAAAGATGCAAAAATGGCAGTGGCCTCCGGGCTGCCTTCCAGGAAACCAGAAACACTGCCCCCTCGTGTTTTTACCACAAGGCGATGGGCTTGTTGATAGGAAGAGGCCCCCTGCGCGGCCTCCGCCTCTGGCTGATCACGTGGCGGGTGCTGTGCTGGGTGCTCCTGCAAGCTGAGCTTGCCCTATTTTTTTCTGGCTGACTGGGGGAGCTGACCGTTACTCACTGCTTCTCCCCTACCCTCCACAACCATGGTCCGTCCTCCCCTCCCCCTACCTCCTCCTCCTCCTCCTCCCCCCAGCTCCTCTGCCTCCGGCTTTGCAGGGGTCCCAGCAGAGGGCCGGAGTGGGCTGGAGACCAGGCGCGTTGTGCTGCAACTACCCACTGCTATGTGGACTTGGGGAGATGGCTCTTTCAGCTCTTAGTGTGCAGGCTCTGCTTCTGCTAAACGGCAGTAATGACATATGCTCTAACTTGCCAGTTGTTTGCAGGCTGTGTTAGTATGGCTGGTGCACAGGGTGTGCAGTCAGGACGGGCACCGCTCTCTGCGGACCTGGAAGGTGGAAGGAGGAGGGAAGGTGGAAAGGATGAGAGGGACTTAGTTGACATTATGGGGGAGGGAGTGCCAGGTTGGGGAAGTGGTGGGAACAATGGCACAATGACAGGAATCCATGGAACATTTCCTAGGAACAGTGGGGCGTCATTCTGGCTTAATCAAAAGCTCTGTGAATGTGTGTGTGTGTATACACACTCGTGCAAGTGTGCCCATAACGGGGACGCGATTCTGGAAATTTGGTTGGCAGCCCAGTTACGGGGAGGGCTTGAAGTCACAGCTCATTACCTTGGGCAACATTGCACGTTGATGAGCAAGGATCACATGCAAAGGAGTGTGAGGAAGAGAATGTGGCCATTTGTGTGAGAGGATTGGAGAGATCAACTGGAGGGACCCATTCTAGAGGCCCCTGTAAGTTCCAGTCCGGAGAGGATGGTGTGAGAGACCAGGATGCACCCCAGGGGACATACGTGAAAACCATCGTGTAGGAAGGGTCAGCAGGACTTGATTCAGGTTAGGCTTCTGAGACGGGAGGCTGCTGGGACTGTGGAAGAAACCAGCAAGGCTAGAGAAGAAAGCCTGGTGAGGGGAGAACAGTTCAACTTCAAAGGCACTCCATCCAAAGTGACTGATTTTGTTTGGCCAAATATAAGCTGTAACCGATGAGAAGGAGCATGAAAGCCCTCAGCTGATGGGACTCCTCCAGCAGGCTCTCCTCACTCTCCTGGTCTCCTGGGCCTTTCAGAAAGTGCGTTCCACCCTGTGCCTACATCCTGACTTGGCCTCTAGCTACCAGTCAGCTGAAGAAATGGGAGGCAGATCTTGGCCTAAATGGAAAGATCCAGGCTGTACCTGGGTTTCGCTTCACCGGGGGCTACTGTTCCTCTTCCTGCTGAACCAGATTCAGCTGTTTTTGCTGGATAGGTTGACAGCTGAACCTCATCTGGCAGGCTCTGTTTTGGGAATAGAGACCAGGAGTTCTGCCTAAGAAGTGGAGGGGAGAAACAAAGGTGGTAGATCCTTTTCTGGAAGGGCAAAAGGTAGCCAGAGGCATTTTATCCCTCAATTCGGAGTCATTCAGACAGCTGCTCCTATGATTGATGGAGATGTTTATTTGCTGCAGTTTTCTTGGAATCGCTAATCTCTAGCAAATGCTCAGCGCCCTGCAGGAGAACACTGCTAGCATTGTGAGGTGTGCGTTTTCATTCTAACGGAGTTGCAGATGCAGGCAGGACATTGATTAAATATAGAACTGGCAGGAGCAGATAGGTGTAAGTGCCCACAAAAAGGAGCTGGCTTGGGGAGGGAGCACCCGGCTCTGTGGCTCACCAGCCCCTTCCTCCTTCAAGACTTCAGTTTTCTCACCTGTCAAGTGAGGGTATTGAGCTGGAGGACCTCCAAGTTCCTTCTGTGCCTGGAGACTCTACAGTTTATTTTGTGTCACGGTCTTAGCCTGGACCTGGGTTCTGCGGGCACTGGTGAAGAAAAACACCCAGACTTTGGCATCTGGAAAAGGCCCTCAGAATTGGCCCTCGTGGGCCTCTCGAAAGCTATTGAATCCGTCTTGGTCAGCTGAACAGAGCTCTGGTCTTGTGTGGGCCAGTGTCGGTTTTCACATTGTCTGCAGTTTGGCTCCTATCACAAACTGGTTGTAAGAAGTAACTTTTATGGGAGATGAGCAAAGATTAATTTTCAGAAAATTTTAAAAGCAATTAAACCCTTTTCTTCAAAGAGAATTTTATGTGGACTTGAGATAGGACAGATAAAACTCTGGTTACTCTGGGAGAGGGGCCCGAGAGTCCCCAGGCTCCTCTGGGAAACTGCAGGCTCTGGAGCACAGTTTGAAAGTGACCAGCTTGAGGGTCAGACAGTCCAATGACAGCTGTGCGGACAAGGGAGGCCCCTGGTTCCACGTCATACCTTTGATTTTAGCAAAGGTAACTTAAGGACCAGCACGTGAATGCCGCCTCTGTGTCTGCTGTGAGGTTTCTGGTGAAGACACTGGTTCATGCAGTGTCCTCCACGGAATGCTCCCGTGTGAGAAATTTCCCTTCTCAGTTTGTATGAGGGAAAACTTTCTTTTCCTAGGAACTAAAATGCCCTTTGGGTCTTTGTTTGAAAACAAACAACCGACCAATGAGCAAACACTGTCTCCCCGGAGAGGCACGCTTCCATACTAAGATGTGTATCCCGTAACACGATGTGTGATCTGCTTTGTGCTGTGTGGTAGAAGCCGTGTGTTGCCGCTTGGTGTCCATCTCAAGCTCGTATGTGCCTTCCTGTGCCTGAGAGACTGTAAAGTTAAAAACGCCATTTCCCAGGTTCCCCTGCTCCTAGGAATCTAGATTTACGTTTCTTTCCGCCACTAGATGGTCTGATGTGGAGGCAGAAGCGAAGGGAGGTCATTTTCCTGCTGCGCGGGCTCTTGCCGGTGACCCGAGTGATTCTGGGTGTGGTCTTCCGGCAGTCATGACCTCATGTCCGGTCACTAGCTCCAGGGGCGTTGGTGGGCGGGCAGTGCCTCCCAGATTTTGAAACTGAAGTCATGGCAGTGTGCTCTTGATTTCAGTGATTTTCTGTGTTGAGATTTCTCTGCTGTCCTGATTATGGCAGAGGTGGTAACTTCCCTGGTGGGCCGGTTCTGATTGCTATTTCTGAAGGCCTAGCCTAGAGCTCTCTTCTCACACTCTTTCCACGATCCATTCTGTAAGCACTGAATCCCCTGTGTTACAACATGTTTCCTTAACAAGCAAGAGTGATTTCTGTTTCCTGTACTTGAACCCTGACTAATGTTCCATGGTTGTCAGGGTGCTTAGAATCAAGTTTTGTTGCTTCCTGTTGAAGATTGAAGGGTCTTTGAACCTCAGTTTTCATATCTGAAGCTCCATGGTAGTAATAATCTTTTTATTTGTATTGTAATTGTTTCCAAATATCTCTCACCATTGACTCCTGCCTCCCTCCATGACTAAGAGCTGTTTGAGGTTTTACAGCTTACCAAGCCCTTTCTCCTTTTATGACTTGACTCTTACAACTACCATGGGAGGTCAAAGGGAGGGTTTATTATAATCATCAATACAAGCCCACAAGGTAATTGGCACGGTGGAGTCATGTACATAATGTGGCTGAAGAATGAGTGGAATGCTCTGGGTTGCTTGGAGGAATTGGACAAGGCTTTAGGAGGACATGGCACCTGAAATGTGAAGAACGTGATATTTAAAGAGAGAGGCAGGGTGGGGGAAAAGCATGTGCACAGGCTTGGAAGCCTGCACAGGCGTGCATGTTCAGAGGAGGATGCAAGTGTGAGTTTAGGACGGTTTGAGTGGACAGTGGAAGGGCTGTGACATGATAGGGATTGGGACTCCTGCCTGCGGGAGTTTGTTTTCCTCTGTAGATGGCCAAGGGGCAGGAAGCAACCTGAATGATCACACTGATGCTGGAAAGGGCTGGAGGGGCGAGTTTAGAAGCAGAAAGAGTGAGCAGCCTATGATGGCAGTTCAAGGAAGAGGTGACCAGAGATGGTGCTGGGGATGGGAACAAGGGTATTGGATGTGGAGGGTGAGAGGGAGAGGGAGTGATCTAGGATGACTCCTGGGTCTCTGGTTTGGACACCTGGATGAGTGGTGCTCACTGAGAAAGGGAGCTTGGGAAGAGGAGCAGGTTTGGACTTCCTGAGTTTCAGATTATCTGGTAACCAGACGCTTTACATGGGTCTGAAGCTGGAGAGAGGTCTGTCTGGAGGGATAAGTTTTAGATCACGTTCAAGTGGTGGTTGAAACCTCAAGTAGATGAGCTTGTTCAGGGAGAACGTGAAGACTGAGGAGAAAGGAAGATTGAGGACCACCACTGCTTAAAGAAAGAGAAACCTGGAAACAGGAGTAGAGAAATATATAGAAGGAGAATTAAAGGAGGAGAGAGAGGTTTGGGGAGATGAATGGGGACACAGTGTCAGAATTACAGGGGTATCTACACAGGTGGAACTCGGAATGTTTCCTTTGGATCACTGGTGAACAGGGTAATTCAGTTCAGTTTCAAATATATATTGAATACCTACTATACTATTCCTAGAATGTGGGATTTTTCAGCAAATAATTCCATTCTAGTGAGGGGAGACAGCTAATAAAGAATGAACAACTTATTTTTATAGCATGCTAGAGGGGTGTGTAAATGCTATAGATAAAAAAGTCAGACATATTAAGAGGAAAACCAGGAATGTTGGGTAGGGGTTTTGATTTTTAATCTGGTGGTTACATGTGAGCAAAGACTTGAAAGTGATGAGACCACATGAATATCTGAGCAAAAACTTGTCAGGCAAAAAGCATAGCCAGTGACGGGGCCTCAGGGTGGAATCTGCCTGGAATAGCAAGGAAGCCAGCATGACTAGAGGTGAGTGAAGGAGAGAAAACAGTAGGAGATAACATCAAGGAGGTAAGGGGTGGAGTGGAGGCAACCCTTCTAGGGCTTGGCAGACCCTTGGAAGGACTTTGACTCTGGGTAGCAATGGAATGTTTTGAGGCAAGAAATGATATGGTATGCTGCTGCTGCTGCTAAGTTGCTTCAGTTGTGTCCAACTCTGTGCGACCCCATAGACGGCAGCCCACCAGGCTCGCCCGTCCCTGGGATTCTCCAGGCCAGAACACTGGAGTGGGTTGCCGTTTCCTTCTCCAATGCATGAAAGTGAAAGGTGAAAGTGAAGTCGCTCAGTCGTGTTTGACTCTTCGCGACCCCATGGATTGCAGCCTACCAGGCTCCTCCGTCCATGGAAGTTTCCAGGCAAGAGTACTGGAGTGGGTTGCCATTGCCTTCTCTGATGATATGGTATAACTTATAAAAATATAGATTATTCTGGCTACTGCATTGAAGATCGACTATAGGTGGGGGTGGGGAGCTGCAGGAAGACCTGGTATTGGAGTAATCCAGGCAAGAGGAGGTGATGTCTTGAGTTAGGATGGTGGAGATTGTCAGAAGTGTCAGATTATGGATCTGTTTTGTTTTCTTTTTGTTTCTTTCCCCTTTTTAGTCCCCTCAGACTCTAAACTTTTTATTTTGTGTTGGGGTATATCCGATTTGGATCTGTTTTGAAGATACACACTACAGAATTCCTGGTAGATTGGGATGTAGGGTATGAGAGAAAGGAGAAGAGGAATGTTCTGAGTTTCTTAGCTTGAGCAACTGGAAGGATGGCATTACCCTCAGCTGAGCTGGTGAGGATTGTGAGTGAAGAAGGTTTGGGTTCAGATATGAGAAGTCTGGGTTTGGACATGTTGAGCTTAATCAAGCTGTCCATGAAGTACCTGAGTATAGATATTGACTAGATATTTTCAGGGGCGTGGGAGAGGTGGACTCCAGATCGTCCGTACAGATTGTCCGTACTGAGGAGTGGATTGGAAGTGAGAAAGTGGAGACTGTGCTATAAGCTTGGAAGAAAGGTATACTGTATGATTTCATAGTGAAAGTGAGAGGGAAGGGATTGATGGGGAGAATTTTTTTTTTCAAAGGACAAGCATGAGCTTGTTTACAGGAAGAAAAAACAAGGAATTCATAGGCTGACAAGTACAGAAGGGAAATTGTTCCTAATGGAGCCAAGTCCTTGAGGAAGGTGATGATAATGGATATATTTGAACATCCTGAATGTCTTGTTTTCTGAGGAAGGGCCATGTGAAAGGTAGACCTAGACAGTTTTCTAGGTAGTGGCAGGGGAGGGGCAAAATGTTGAGAGATTTCAATTTATATCTCTCTGAGATAAGAATTAGGGTCAACTAAAAGAGAAAGTTCTGCATATCTGAGGTTTTTGATATTTCTCCCAGCAGTCTTGATTCCAGCTTGTGCTTCTTCCAGCCCAGCGTTTCTCATGATGTACTCTGCATATAAGTTAAATAAGCAGGGTGACAGTATACAGCCTTGACGGACTCCTTTTCCTATTTGGAACCAGTCTGTTGTTCCATGTCCAGTTCTAACTGTTGCTTCCTGGCCTGCATACAGATTTCTCAAGAGGCAGGTCAGGTGGTCTGGTATTCCCATCTCTTGAAGAATTTTCCAGTTTATTGTGATCCACACAGTCAATCTAAGTTAGGGAGAATTCAGGCAGCTCCTAGAGAATCATGATAATAGGCAGTTGGGGACAATGAGACGGTTGGCTTAGCCACAAAGAAGGGAGGAAATTTTTCCCAAAAGCTGAACGAGAATGGCCTGGTACGTTCACTCCTCTTTCTGAGAGTCCTCTGTATATTTTTTGCACCTCTGTGATAGCCTGTACTTCATTTGGCCACCTCCTACTGCTGACCTTTTTCAGTCTTCTTCTTTTTCAATGGTGTTAGACCCTTGAGGGAAGGTATGATGTATTCTGCATATTGGAAGTACCTAAATGTTCATTTAGAAATGGAAAATTGGCCAGATTGTGACTGGTGTTGTTTATGTTACTTGAAACAAATACAAAAATGCTTCATTTTCTGTCCATCAGTGTGTTTTCAACACAAAAACCCCATGCCCTAAACTCAAGGTCAGGATGGCTGGCCTCACATGGAAGATACAAGAGATACGAGATTCCCGTATGTGTCACCTCCTGGGACCTTGTGTCTGGAAGTGTCTCTGAAACCCAAGTGTGCTCAGGCTCCTGGTGACCTGACAACTGATGGGGAAACACAAGGAACTGGAAAAGATGCCAAGCCCAGAAGTGGCTGCTGGAAACTGAAAACTCTACCAGAAGATCAGTTGTACAATGAACAGCAAACTACTCAAAGGAAAATATTTAATTTAAGGTGGGGCTTTATTTTCCTTATATCAGAATAATACAGACTTTGGATCAAAGCCTCTGGGACTAATGACAAAAAAATTAAATTAAGTGTAATTATATGCCACTCAAAGACTCCTGGGAAGCCATTCAAATATGCAAGTGTCCTGTGTGAAAGGTGGTGTTGGTTATTCCTGATTGAGAAAGGCAAGCTGAAGAGGAGGTGGGCTGAGTGGAGGTAATTTCATTTGATAAACTCAATTACCACTTCTGTGTGACAGTAATGGGTTCTGCTCAAACAATGGAAAAATGATTAGGTGTTTTACCCCTTTGATGATCCAAGTGAATAAAAGAAATAACAAAGTTTCTAGAACCTGGCAACTTTAAGGCAAGACCAGATCCTAAATTGTGAAAGATACTACAGATGCATTAATAAGTATTGGACTGACCCATTTAGCTCCCTAGTGGTAGCACGTGTTTGAATGCCGGGGGCAGAGGAGTTTGATTGCCCCCGAAGGCAGGTACCCGTACTTAATACTCTTTAGTATCCTTTTACCCTTGGCACAGACAAAGGCCATAGTCAGTTTGGGGAATGCTGTTTTGCTGTTTTTCTGATGCAGTTGGATACCTAGTTTTCTCCTTAGAATGGTTGTAAAAGGCAGTTTTATTTCGCACCATGATTCCATGTTAGCCCTTAGCGATTTAGGTTTTCATGTCCGCCAGGAAAAGCAAGTTGAGTGACTCCGTTCAAGGGGGCAATAAAATGATGCATAATAATTTCATTTGATTAAATTAGCAAACAAAACCACAACTTTCACCAAAAACTAGTTATGAGTTAAGTTGGATTTGCCATATTCTTTTCATATCGCTATGCATGCTAATGGATGTTTGGCCTCCTCAAGTTTTAGCCCCTGTCTTTGTCCTAACAACCTTTGGACCCACATGCCCGGCAGTTTCCTGACTGTCCCACAGACACTTAGATTCAATCCTTCTCTCCTCCTCTCTACCCTGTCTCCTGCTCCCCGCCCCAGTTCCCCTGCCCAGCTCCTTGCAGTAGCCTAGCCTGTTGGTTCTTTCTCAAGCGCAGCGTACCTCTCTCAACTTTGCTTTAATTCTGTCCTCTCTTCTCCAACTCCAGGAATACAGCCGTAACTCAGGTATTTGTTCCCCATCATTTGGATGGGGGCAGCTGTTTCTCAGCTGGTGTCCCAGACTGTCTTCCTGCTGGCCCATCCTCTGTATTATTGCTGGAATACTCTTTGAAAACAAGAGGCAAATAAAACCAAACCTAATGGGATCCTACTGCACTTGGCGTGGTTCTGGAAGGCACAGTCGCTGTATTAAGAGGCCTGATTTGAACCCCAGCTGTACCACTTCCTGGCTGTGAACCTTAGTTGCCTCACTGGTAAAACTAGGACTAAAAATAATCCCTACTTCAGAGGGTTGTGGTGACAGTTCAGTGAGCAGACCAGTTAAAGAGCAGTGCTTAGTACAGAGTTAGTGTCCAATAAGGGTCAATTGTCTTTAGCCTTATGCAAACCCTTCAGTGTCTGCCCCTAGCTTGCAGCAAGAGTTTTCACACTGTGTTTTAGGAGGGCTGGGGTTTGTGGTATCTGTGAGTTTTTGGTTATTCTGGAGGAAGGAGGGAGCATTAACACACAAAAGATTATTCAGGGTTTACTTTCATTTCAAAATTTACATTTACAGTTTAGACCGAAAACTCTAGTTTTCCCCTGGGCTTTTAAGTTTAACCTGCAAATTTCATAATTAGTCTAGCAGATATTTAGGATCATGTTGAAGGAGGCCCATATAACATCCTCTAAAATATTCAAACTGCCTTGAAAATTCAAATTCTATTAAGTGCTAAGGTATTTTGTAATTTTAAAAAATATGTGAAATTAAACATATAAATAAGGTCATTTCTGATATTATTTTTTAAAAAATTCCTGATATTCTTTATAAACCTAATGCATCTTAGAATTTTCAACTTAAAATCAGTCTAAAAGTAATACACAAATTAGAATCACAAGTCTAATTTGCTAGATACTGTAATATGTAAATTCTCTTAAACATTATATGGACTTGAATATATGGGCTTAAACATTATATGGACTTAGACTAACACATATTTTTTCTCAATTTAACATTTTACTTTTAGTATCGATTTGATTTATTTATTTCTATTCTTACTTATTTTTGGGTTTCCCTGGTAGCTCAGCTGGTAAAGAATCCACCTGCAGTGCAGGGTACCCCAGTTTGATTCCTAGGTTGGAAGTTTCCCTGGAGAAGGGATAGACTACCTACTCCAGTATTCTTGGGCTTGTATGTTACCTTAAAGAATCCAACTGCAATGCTGGAGACCCTGGTTTGATTCCTGGGTTGGGAAGTTCCCCTGGAGAAGGGATAGGCTACCCACTCTTAAATTTTTGGGCTTCCCAGGGGGCTCAGATGGTAAAGAATCCACCTGCAATGTGGGAGACCTGGGTTCCATCCCTGGGTTGGGAAGGTCCCCTGGAGGAGGGCATGGCAACCCACTCTAGTGTTTTTGCCTGGAGAATTCCATGGACAGAGGAGCCTGGTAGGCTATAGTCCATGGGGTCGCAAAGAGTTGGGTGCAGCTTTACTCCTTGGAAGGAAAGTTATGACCAACATAGATAGCATATTCAAAAGCAGAGACATTACTTTGCCAACAAAGGTCCATCTAGTCAAGGCTATGGTTTTTCCTGTGGTCATGTATGGATGTGAGAGTTGGACTGTGAAGAAAGCTGAGCGCCAAAGAATTAATGCTTTTGAACTGTGGTGTTGGAGAAGACTCTTGAGAGTCCCTTGGACTGCAAGGAGATCCAACCAGTCCATTCTAAAGGAGATCGGTTCTGGGTGTTCTTTGGAAGGAATGATGCTAAACCTGAAACTCCAGTATTTTGGCCACCTCATGCGAAGAGTTGACTCATTGGAAAAGTCTCTGATGCTGGGAGGGAATGGGGGCAGGAGGAGAAGGGGATGACAGGGGATGAGATGGCTGGATGGCATCACCGACTTGATGGACATGAGTTTGAGTGAACTCCAGGAGTTGGTGACGGACAGGGAGGCCTGGCGTGCTACAATTCATAGGGTCTCAAAGAGTCGGACACGACTGAGCGACTGAACTGACTGAAACACAGCGCATATTTAATTTTATTATTAAAAAAATTTTTTTTGGCTCTGCCACTCGCCATGTGGGATCTTAGTTCCCTGGCCAGGGTTTGAACCTATGATGGGACCTGGGCACACGTGGTGCTGCTGTGGTCATGGCAGCTGCTGGCCAGCTTTGGACCTTGAGAAATCCTGGTGACCAGAGCCCCTGGCAGCAAGGAGTCTGAGATGACCACAAAAGTTGATTCTTTCTTTCCCAGCCCATCTACTTGTGCACATTTGAACCATTTTCCACACTCAGATCAACCCAAGCCTTGAGATTCTGGGTCACCTGTATGGATCCAAATGTTACAAGGGGAATGATGTCATTTAATTCTCCTGGAGTTAGATCTTCTGGGCCCAGGCAGAGGACGTGTTTATTTTGGAAAGGGACAAACTTTCACCCACTTGAATTCCTTTGCCTCCAAAATTAATGTTAGGGGATGACCACAAGCGTTCCATATTTCTTACCCTTTGTCTTGCCAAACAGATTGTAAATGCCCCCAGGGCTGCCTTTGACTTCTGTGTCCCTGGCAAAGCCGGCCTCCACAGGAGGTTCAGAGGAGCTCTCAGAAACCTCTAGGACTGAGACTGTTCTAGATCTTTTCTGACTTGTGTGACCTAGGAAGGTAATTTAACCTCTAGTATGTTTCCCATTCCTAAATGGGGGTTACACACACTACCTGCTTTCTAAGAGTACTATTATTATAAGTTTGAAATGAGCTAGGATTTCAGTAAAACCATGCATTCATTTATTTTAAAAAATTATCATTTTTTGGCTGTGCTGCACAGCTTGTAGGATCTTAATTCCCCAACTAGGGGTTGAACCTGTGCCCCATGCAGTGGAATTGCAGAGTCTTAACCAGAGGACTACCAGGGAAGTCCCTATACTTAATTTTTAATCTCCTAATGTTAGGGTTGGGAAGATCCCTTGGAGGAGGGCATGGCAACAACTCACACCAGTATTCTTGTCTGTAGAATCCCCACAGACAGAGGGGCCTGGTGGGCTACAGTCCATGGTGTTGCAAAGAGTTGGACATGACTGAGTGACTAAGCACACACAGTATTGGAAAGGCACTTATCCAATAGTATTATTTGTATTGTATTATTTTAATTTGAGTGACTCAGGGCTTCTGACACAAGTTTCTCATCAATCAGAGAAAACCCTGGCCAGGCCACAGGGCTTGATTCTTACCCATGATCCTGGAACACAGTTCTGTTCCCTGACCTCCAGAAACCTCTAGGACTGAGAGACTGTATTGGCACTGTAAGCCCATACCGCTACATCTAGTAGCAAGTTACACATTGCCTAATTTTTGTGACAATTTATTACTTTGCCAAGGTTACAGCAAACTCTGCCACTCATTCTGTTAAAGTTTGCATTTTTAGACTTACTTGACATGTTTGAATGAATTTTGCTCCTGGCTCTTTATGCCCTTGCAAAATAATTTTATAACCTCTTTGAATTTTATCATCTGATTTAGGAGCCAATAAACCTCCCTTTTATCCCCCACATTTTTCACTCTGGCATGGCTTCCACTAGAACAGAGAGTAAAATGACCCACGTCCTGACTGCCACTTCTGCCTAATATGGAATAACAGGAACTAGATTGATCCTCCTGCCTGAAATTCCTTAAAAAACAAACAAACAAACAAAAAACCCAGAGAAAATACACGAAACTATACCTCTCAAGACTTTGGATATCAGGCAACAAAGAACAGTAGTCCTTGAAGGACTGATAAATGAGTAAGTCCTATAATTTCCCCAGCTTACTGCCTGGGGAAAAATTTCAGGCTATGGATTAGGGAAGGGGAACCTAGAAACTGCCATTCTTGAGTTAAGGAGATAGAACTGAAGTCTAGGGAGGCCAAGATGGCTAGACTTTTCGGAACAGTAACCAGAAGACAAATGCACACAGTTCCAGGGATCTATAGAGGGTCCCCCTCAAATATGCTGTTGAGTACAGATCAATGCATGCATGTGAGAAAACTCCCTGAGGCCTGGGAAGGAACCACCTGAAAGTTTAGAGGATCAGATAGTCACAGACATCATATGTAGTTGAGCACAGTGCTTAGTCCCAGTGGCCAACTAGAAATCCTGTAACTTATAGGGTATAGATTAGAGTAACTGAGAAGGGTTTTCCCTTGGTAACGGGGAAAATGAACCCTAGACAGAATGCAGTTCTGGTTCATAAAGGAAAGGCCTGAATGAATAAATGCTTCCAAATAACTCCATCTTAGAACAAAACTTGAAAATTTTTGTAAGAATACAAAATATTCAGTACCCAGCAAGATAGCATTCACAATACCTGGCATCCAATCAAAGTTTTCTAGGTGTGCAAAAGAAACAAATGAAAATACAGCACATAACTGGTAAGATCAATCAATTGAAACTGAGAAAAAATGATATAGATGATAGACCTTGTGAACAAAAGTTAAAACATTTACAGTAACAATATCCAGTATGTTAAAAAGCTACATAAAAGGTGGAACATATTAAGTAGACACATGGAAAATATATCAGAAAAGACTTGGATTGAACTACTAGAGGTGAAAACTAATGTCTCAGGTGAAAAATACACTAGATGGAATTAATGGCAGGTTATAAATTGTAGAAGAAAAAAATGAATGAACTTGAGACAATAATGGAAACTATTCAAAATGAAACAGAGGACAAAAATACTGGAAAGGAGAAAAGAAAGGACAGAATCAGTGAACTGTGGGACAACTTCAAGAGTCAGTTATACATGCACTTAGTATAGTGCAAAAAACATGAACAGTAAATCAATGCAAATGATAATCAAATTGCTTACTACCTACAGCAAAGAGAAAACCAACTGAGCAACCAGGGGAAAAGGTCAGAGGAACAAAGGTAAGAGTGATAACAGGATTTTCATTGGAAACAATGTAAGTAAGATGACAGTGGGACAATATCTTTAAAGTTCTGAAATTTAAAAAAATTACTGACATAGAATTCTTTACCCAGTGATATATCCTTCACTGTGAAATATTTTATCAGACCTAAAACAGCCTAAAAAAATTCATTACCAGCAGACCTGCATGACAAGAAATGTTAAAGGAAATTCTTCAAGTAGAAGGAAGATTATATTAGACATTATCCTGGATCAATGTAAGAAATAAAGAGCACCAGAGATAGTAGTAACTATGTGGGTAAATGTACAGGCTTTTTTCTTATTATTTAAATATCTTTAAAAGATAGAATTTTAAAGCAAAAATAATAATGTGTTTTATAACTTGTAGAATTAAAATGTACCGTGATAGCACAGAGGACTTTCACATTAAGAAAGCAGAATAAGAAGGGCAAATAAAACCTAAAATGTAAGCAGAAAAGGGGAATTGTAGAGACCAAGGAAGAAATCAGTGAAAAAGTAAATAGACTCCATAAATGTAAAAATATCAAAAGCTGGTTCTGTGAGAAGATTAAGAGAAATGATAAACCCCTTGTCAGGCTTATCAGGAAAAATAGTACAGATGATTCCAATATTGGGAATGAGAGGTGATGTCACTTTGAAGAGTAATAAGGAAATATTATAAACAACTTTATGTCAGTAAATTGACAATTTAGATGAAATGGAAAAAATTTGAAAGATACTTTGTATCTTCTTTTGACTCAAATGAATAATTCAAGTATTAAACTGAATTTAAATGTGCTTTAACTATATTAGAATTATGTTTTTAACCACATACTGATTTTCACTAGGCTGACTTTCTTTCCTGTTTTTTCAAGCAAGCATGCATGCTTCTGTGTTCATGTGCCTGTGTGTGTGCCCATGAGAAATTTTGCACATGTTTTCTATAATTAAAATATTTTAAAAGTTTTATGAAAAGGAAGCTTCCTTTCCATGAATGCCAAGTGCTTGAGGGGAAAGGTCTGTCCTCCCCAAGGACTGAGTATATGGATATATAAAACTTGAAACCACTGGAGTTCCCTTCCTGTTTAGAATTCCAAGCTTCTGAGTGTTTGCAGGGATTAAGAGAGCGCTGTCACAGGCTCTCGGCTGTGGGAAGTCACAAGTGCTTGTGTTGTAAGGGCTCCTGCAAGACACGTGGGAGGGGCAGAGTCAGCACACTGAGTCAGCTGGGTGACTGGGAGCGCCCATGTTTCCTGGGGCTCTGCTCCTGCCCCAAGAACGGGCTTTCAGAGCTGAGGCTGAGGCTCCAGTGTAAGATGGGGTGCTTTCCCTGGAGTCCTGGACAACTTGAATTTAGGACATCTTAGACTGTCCCACTTTAATTAGTGCAGACTAAGTGTAGTGCCTCCTCTCTAGAGGGTCACTGGCGGAAGCTAGGTGACTGGGAAAGGCTCACCCCTATTGCCTGAGAAATGCATAAACAGAAAAAAAAAACCAAATAGGACCATTGGAGGAAGGGGACTGAGGGAGACTCAAAAAGGACGCTGGCAGTGAGAGAAGCAAGACTGGATACACTGGAGTGAGCTGGGTGCACAGAGTGGGCTTCAGGAGGGCTGTGCCTCTGGGTTCACGAGTGGCCAGGAGCTGGGGAGAGAAGAGGAGGGGGCCCACGATCTCTTGGTGATTTCTGACACAATCGCTGCATAATATTCTCTGTTACTTAAACTTTTAACATTCTTCTGTGGTTAGAGGATTTATTCAGATATTCATAGATGATTCTGGCAAAGGGGGCTGTGGCTGCCAGCCACATTCTAGAAGCTAATACCTTGAAGGATTTGTATGACAAAGTACTTGATTTGTGTGTTACAGATAAGCTTATGAATGGCATTCCTATGGATCATTAAGGGCTACTTAGGCTGTTTGGGAATGCCTCTGTTTGGAGTTTAATTCCACAAGTCCCTGGGGAGCACACACTATGGGTCCCCAGCCTGTGCTGGATTCCCTGGGCCTGGGTTCCAGGCCCTGCCAGCGGGAGCTTTCTGTCCAGTGAAGGAAATGGGGCAAATGAAAGGAGGATCAAAGACAAGATTGACAGAGAATGACTCAAAGAGGCAGGGCCAGTGTCGACTGGAGTTTGGGAAAGGACGGATCCTAAGCCAAGTGGAGGTGGGATGGATACCAGAGGGCAAACATTGGGCTCCATGGTCCATTTGGCCACCATACGATGACTGTTATGAAATGTTCAACCACTCCAGTGAAATTAACGTGATTGATCAAGTGAATAAAAGTTAGTGTCTAGGGGTTTAGGATTTAAGGGACTAGAAATGCCTATGTGGCTCCATCTGGGAAGACCCCTTAGGATCACTGTGTGGGGGGTGGGCATCGGGCCCAGTGCGGGGATGTGAGTGGTCCAGGGCCCCTGCACATGTATTTCTAGGCACTGTTTTCTCCAGGGAGATGGGGGGTGGGATGGGGTCCATTGGCTTTGGTCTGCAACGTTGAGGTTATCAGTAGAAGTTCTTCAGCTTTCCTCAGAGGTGGGAGAGATCTCTTCAACTGTCAGCTTGTGGGGAATGTTAGGTGATAACTCAGGAACACTGTGGGGAGAGGGTCCTATTTTGAATTCTTTGGTTGTATGCTCTTTTGTAAGAATTGAGGGTACCAGAAGACAGGGATGGGGTCCAGAGAGCCTGAGTTTCCAGCACATGTTTCTTCATGGATTTCAAATAATTCTTTCTTCAGGCTGCATAACATTGCAATGCACGAACAGTTCAAACTTTAACAAGATATTAATAGTGCCCTTGGATTGGAGAGCTGGGTTGACTGTTTATACACAGTATGGCCATGTCAAATTTAATGATTTCTTGAAGAGGAATGTCTTAGGTGCAAATTAGAAAACAATTTAAGGAGGAATTCTGAGCCATGGACTCCATAATGGGGCACAAAAACTAGAAACCGTGTAAGAATGTCTGCAGTCAGCTGTCCTGTCTTCCAGGGTGCTCTGGAGTTTGTTCTGAGCCCCTGCCCTGTGTGATGTCCGCCCAGCTGCTATCTACTTGCAGTGACTGCATTTATTCTTCTCTGTACAGCACAAGAAGGGTGGGCCCCTCTCTATAATAGCCTGATCAGAGAAACAGAAACTAGCAATGGTATTTTTCTACTTTGTAAAAGGATAGTTGACTTTGCAAAACCTCTAACTACCTGTAAAGACTTCTGATTGGGAGAGGAGATGAAAATTAGGGGAAACTTTAAAGCAAAAGCTTGCAAGTCCCTGCCCTCTCGATGGAAAGAGCAATAAGCACAGTCAAAGCACAAGATTCAACTGTGGTTTGAACTCAGGCAAGTTAAAAACACACACACACATGCACAAAACAGCTAGAAAATAAGGCAAACAGCATTTGCAGAGCTTCAGTGTCAGTTCTAAGGTAGAACTGCAGAATATCGGCCTTGATCCCTTGCCCTGCTGAGTGTATGAGGTCTCCGGGCAGGTGGGCAAAGAGCCTTTGGGTCAAGAACATTTCCTGGGTCAGGGAGGTCACTACCCCTGTGAGATGCCTTTGGATGATCTTACTGTGGGCGAGCCCTTCTTCCAGAGGCAATGTCATCTGTCTCCCTCGGAGCTTCCTGTGGTGGCCGTCAGTTCTGCTCTGTGGAGCGACGCCAAGCAAACCTACCTTTCAGCTGCTTGTGGTCATCATTGTGCTTCTCTCGAGTCTGCTCTTGTTCAGCCTAAGTGCCCTCAATTCCTGCTTGTTCATTAGACAAGGTGCCCAGACCCTTGCCATCCTATTCTGTGTTCCACCGGCAAAGGTCAGTCTGTCAATACCTAGAAAAAAGGGTGAGGCTTGTAATGGTGTTTTGGTGACTAGGGCTTGACAAGCAATCCTACTTAAAGCCTCAGTGGGGAGGGGAAACCTCCTCACAGCGACATTTTCTTCTCTGTGGGACAGTGAGAGTAACAGAAAAAAGCAGACCTACGATTCCACCTCACTTTATTCACTGGCTGTCTAAATAATGCGGCTGGTTGCTTTCCCAGGTCATTAAGTGTTGTGAGGGGGAGAATGGATAAAGGAGCATCCGAAAAGAAGAGTTGGGCCTAACCTATCTCTGCCCAGACAGAAAATAGGGTCTCTTTCATTTGCAGTCCTAGAATGTGAGAGTTGCAAGATTCTTGGAGGTTACTTCCATCAAACAACTGATTGACATATGACAAAACGAATGCCCAGAGAGCTTAAGGGACTTGCCCGAGATCACAGAGAGATTTAACAACAGGCCCTCACCTAGAGACCAAATCTCTAGGGCTCTTTCTATTAATTTCTGCTGCCTCTCCGTCTCTCCTCTGATGTTTTCAGACTCAACCTCTGTACTGCCCCCCTCAGGCCACGAAACCTCTGTCGCTCTGACCATTACTCTTACCTGAAAGCTTCATTTTGAAAACTCAAACACCCGAGTCAGAAGATGCCTTGGCACATTTTTTTTTCCCATGAGAATATTTTGTGCTGTGGTTTGTGAAGGAAGCTGACTTTAGCAATCTCGGTGAGGTGGTGGTTATCAAGAGAGAGCAGTGGCCGTTGAGATAATGTATGTGTCTAAATATGTCAGCAGGTACAAGAGCTGTCTTGTCCCACGGGGGCTACAGGAAGTGTGCTCACCCAAATATACAGGGCACAGGTAGGTCAGAGGGACAGCCCAGGCCCCAGGGGTCAGACCAGCCCCAATGTGCTTTCATAGACATATGACCTCTCTAGGGTGAGAGGAACAGTAATGCCCTTCTCCAGAAAATTCCATAGTGTTCTTGTGGGCACTTATAGAGAAAACTTCTTGAAACAAAAGTTCTGCAGAGTCAAGGGCCATCTTTAATTTTTAACCTCAGGCCTCTCACCATCTCTAGGATGTGTCATGGACATTCCAGCTCATTCTTTTGTTTCTCTATGTTTTCCATTCATTCATTCACTCAATAGTTATTTTTGAGCTCCTGTTATGCCAGCAGCTCTCCCTACCTATCTGAATTCTTCTCTGATTTCATTAGGATTCAACCGGAATCACATTTCCTTCAGGATGCCTTAGTTGTCCGTCCTAGCCCACTGCTCTTGGAACTGCCTATTCCCATCATCTGCTTTGTACACAATGCTCTCAGTGGATAGGCTCTGCCTTACCAGTTGGATAAACAACTGGTATGTATTTAAATATTTGGTTAGCCATTTGCTGTCAATCAAATTTATGTGTATTTTCACATTTCATTCTTATAATGTTAGGTTGGTATTATCATTCTCATTGCAAAAGGGAGAAAACTGAGGCCTCAGACAGATTAAGAAACTTTAACCAAGAAGGTTCTACTGTATGGCACAGGGAACTCTGGTCAGTGTCATGTGGCAGCCTGGATGGGAGGGGAGTTTGGGGGAGAATGGGTACATGTGTATGTATGGCTGAGGCTCTTTGCTGTCTACCTGGAACTATCATAACATTGGTAATCGGCTATATGCCAATATAAAGTAAAACGTTTTTTTAAAAAGAAACTTGCTTGTCACCCAGCTGGTGGTAGCAGTGCAAAGCTCAAAAAGTCTGGTTTGCCCATCTGACTCTGAATCTCCTGCTTTTTCTCTTTTACCACTTTATACTTAAATTTCCTTTTATACTGTATTGAATTGTACACATTGTCAACGACATTCTCATTGATTTAATTGTTCTCAAGTTTTCTGTCCAGTTTGATAGTTACAGAAAGATATAGTCACTTGGAAGCCATCACAGAAATATGGAAATTTTGGATTGTATTGTGGCCATTTTTGTTTCTGCTGCTGCTGAGTCACTTCAGTCGTGTCTGACTCTGTGTGACCTCATAGACGGCAGCCTACCAGGCTCCCCTGTCCCTGAGATTCTCTAGGCAAGAACACTGGAGTGGGTTGCTGTTTCCTTCTCCAATGCATGAAAGTGAAAAGTGAAAGTGTTATTCTAACTGCTTGGGTTGAGCCTGGAAGAAGATGGAGAAAAAGATGAGATAGATTTTAATACACTACTCTTATAAAGCAGCTTATTAGTATACTATACAGCTATTGCATCATGCCTTACCCTCCAAAACAAGAAGTTTATTTCCAGGGTGAAGGAGGAGAGGGACAGTCCTACCAAGCTGGCATAAACAGACAGATGACTTGACATGTGGCATTTAGTGAAATTTCTAAGTGCCTTAGCATCAATATTAATGCAGTTCAAGTTTGCTATTTAAATTGGGAATTTGGTGGTGTTTGCTTGTTTTTACTGTGGCCTCTGGCAAGTCTCTACTCCAGCATGAGCTTAAGAAATTAGTTCCACTCTAATCTAAAAAATGATAAAGTGAACTTATTTACAAAACAAACAGGCTCATAGATTTCAAAAACAAATTTATGGTTTTCAAAGGGGAAAGGTGAGGGGGCGGAATTAGGAGTTTGGGATTAACATATACATACTACTATATATAAAGATAGAGAAGCTCTATACAGTCAGCAAAAACAAGACCAGGAGCTGACTGTGGCTCAGATCATGAACTCCTTATTGCCAAATTCAGACTTAAATTGAAAAAAAAATAGGGAAAACCACTAGACCATTCAGGTATGACCTAAATCAAATCCCTTATGATTATACAGTGGAAGTGAGAAACAGATTTAAGGGACTAGATCTGATAGATAGAGTGCCTGATGAACTATGGATGGAGGTTCATGACATTGTACAGAAAACAGGGGTCAAGACCATCCCTGTGGAAAAGAAATGCAAAAAAGCAAAATGGCTGTCTGAGGAGGCCTTACAAATAGTTGTGAATAGAAGAGAAGCGAAAAGCAAAGGAGAAAAGGAAAGATATTCCCATTTGAATGCAGAGTTCCAAAGAATAGCAAGGAGAGATAAGAAAGCCTTCCTTAGCGATCAATGCAAAGAAATAGAGGAAAACAACAGAATGGGAAAGACTAGAGATCTCTTCAAGAAAATCAGAGATACCAAGAGAACATGTCATGCAAAGATGGGCTCAATAAAGGACAGAAATGGTATGGACCTAACAGAAGCAGAAGATATTAAGA